>JALNIO010000155.1:0-95151 GCA_023509875.1 Rugonectria rugulosa
TTTTTCGGATATCGGACCCCGTCATGTTCTCGCATGCATCCTTGACAATCAGAGTCTCTGGTGTTCCGAGCGCTGTGACCAAAGATTTATTGGCAGAAAGAGTCCAAGGCTTCTATGATGCAGATGCTAACCGAAAATCGATCTTTGGCAGACGTCTACCAGCCCCAGAGGGTGCATTGGTGGTTTCCCTGGCTCCTCAGGATGACTCGAACACAGGGACCGTGACATTTCCATCAGAGGAGTCTAAAAAGAGAGCACTCGAGCATTTAACAAGCTGGCGGGTTGATGATACCTTCGCTGGCTTGACCATGTTGCATTCAACTGCTGAACCTGACCTTGAGTATGGCCGATCCTTGTCTATCACCGCAGGTGACCTTCTTTTACTGCTTGTCCATGTTAACATCCGCCAGCATCTGCGCTGTCCATGGTCTTAATGGCAATGCGTTTGACACCTGGGCTTGGCATGGCCGAGAAATGTGGCTTCGCGATTTCTTGCCGGAACCCCGGACTGGTCTTCACCCTGGGCTGACACAAATCCGCGTCATGACGTATGGGTTCGGATCCCGAATTCAGGATGATAAGAATACGACTGGGCTGCATGAATGGTCTACTGGGCTTCTCCGGAGTGTTTCGGCGGCCCGAAGTTCGGCATCTGTGCGTGATTTCTTCCGGAGTAAGCTCATGACTCGCTTTCCATGGTTTCTAACAATTAAAACACAGGAACAATCTCGACCCATTATATTCGTTTGTCACTCTCTCGGGGGAATTGTCGCCAGACAGGTATCTTCAGTCCAAGAATACTAATCCGAACTTCTTAAATGCTGACACCCGCCGGTCACAGGCGATGATTACGCTGAATCAGTTTCCCGATAAGTACAAGGGACTGGGACTGGAGCAATGCGGTATTCTCTTTCTGAGTACCCCGCATTCTGGCTCGCAGGTGGCAGATTTTAATGACATTCTATTTGACATTGCAAAACTCGTGGGAGTAAGTCGGGGCCGCTACTTTGCTGAACTGCTCCGTACATTCAACCAGCCGGCAGTTGATGCAAAGGAACTGTTTGGCCGGCTTCAACCGGCACCTCCAATCAAATGTTTGTACGAGACGCAGATGACATCGATAAAGGGAACTCTGCGAACTGTAAGTGTTGGCAATGTTATTTTTGTGGCGCTCCGAAATGTCTCATTTTTACAAGCTAATAAACTGCTCGCCAGATCGTCCCGCCAGACTCAGCTGGGCTGAACGGAATACGTGCAGAGCCAATGGATAACACTGACCACCAGACTATTTGCAAATTCAGGGACAAACACGAACAGGGTTACCTGCAGGTGCTTGAATGCCTGAACTCTATTCGAGAAAAGTTAGTGGAGCGGAGACAGCAGCAACAAGCCAGGGAAGTTGAGCCAGAATTAACTACTATACCAAGAGGGGTCTCACAGAGGGACGAAGTTGGAAATGGGTTTAGGGTCACGGCCCAAGGCGGGGATGCCAAGGGAGGTGATGCTTGGGGGATTAAATCTCAGGGCGGAAATGCCGAAGGGGGTAGGGCTAAGGGAGAAATTGCTCGGGGAGGAAATGCTCGGGGAGGGGATGCTTGGGGAGTGACTGTTCAAGAAAGGGAATACTAAGGTAGAGAATGCTTCGGAAGAAACAATTAAAGATAATCATTCGTTTGGTACAAAAGCAAAGAAAAAAAAACATATGCCTTGGTACGATAAGTGCTAAGATATCTAAGTGACTAAGTATCTTCACACAGACAGGTGGACTGTCTGCTTCCATCACCACCACCGTATGCGGCACCAATATGTGCTTGGCCTCCTTGTGCATCGCCTCCCACTACTTTGCCTCCAGGCATGTCTCTCCCGGTGCCACCACCCCCAGCTGCATTGCCTCCGACTGCATTACCGCCATATGCGTTCCCTGAAGTGACCGGTCTGGTGCAAGTGGTTCCGTCCCAATCAGTTCCAGGGGGACAGCGGTTATTGCGACCTTCATGGATCTTTGTATTCTGGGAAGGGTTGTTCTGCGGTGAGATGCCTTGATCGAGGCGTGACTCCCGCGAGTGGGGACCACCTTGAACCGGGAAGATGAGGACGCCGAAGTTGCCTTCGTTCCAGGCAGCATTTTCCAGGCCGTATATCGGGCTGTTCATTGCATTGTGACTGTCCGTTAAACGGATGTTGCAGGGGACCTCGATGATGATCAGTGGCCTGCAGGTTTGTCTGTCGTGGGCTTGGAAGACAAAAGTCCCTGCCTGCCTCTGTGCGGCCGCACCATGGTCAGAAGTTTGGAGGCAGTACCCTCCAGAAACCTGCTCGGACAGCCACAGGACGCTGGCTCTACTAAAATCAGCCGTTTTACCAATCTGCAACCTATTCTCGCTCACTTGGAGCCACTGTTTACTATCAGACTCGCCCTGGACATCCTTGATACGGACGGCCACGTCAGACTTAATGAAGCCGTTCGAATCACAGAGCTCAGAATTGCAAAGCATGAATTTGCCGATCTGATGATTAGAGGCTTCGTCGGCTGACATGTACAACCCTCGATTGTCGGAGCCGAGGCTGAAACCGTCCTCGAAAGTGAAAATGTAGCATTTTCCTAAATAATGATCAGAACAGGCCACTTGATTGAAGTATCTAGATGATGCTAACCTTCGGCCAAACCAGAAATTCCTGGTTCTTTTGGTGCCTCCCATTTCTCAGATGACTTGGGGTCTTCACAAATGAAGCCATTCTCGATGGAGCCAATGAGTTCTTGCCCATGGCGGCAGCAAGCAACGTACTTCATATCGTCGCTGAACGCGATCTTCTCATTCCCTGAACTGAGACAGCTACGATACGCTTTATCGCCTGAATCATGGTCTGCGAACATAATTGTCTGTCCAATAACATCAAGTTTGATACCACGCTTGAGCTCTATGGCTTCAACATTATCCCGTGGAAGGTCACCAGGGAGCTTCGACAAGACGTTGCAAGCCAGCAAAAGGAGGAAGAAGATATAGCCGTGGCGTAGAAATATCATGTTGGTGATTGCAAGGGGTTGTACGTCGTACCTGAGAAACAGCTTATTACGTAACGAATATTCAGCAGGATATCAACAGAATGTGAAGCACAGGTAACCTATTGGTTCTAATTTATCTTTTTAAGAATCATGGCCTTTATATGTCTGTTACCAGCGTAGAAAGGGCATGTCCCAATTCACTATGCCATTTCGAAGATACTCATAATACGGAAAGCCGCGCAATTCGATCCCAGTTGCTTCAATCAACTACCTACATGTAGTTATTTCCAAGCGGAATAGGTGTGCTGACTCTACAGATTCTCCGACGGTGAGGCTGAATGCTGACGGCGCACCACCATTAGATCCCTACCAACCTACCTGCCTAGAGAAGTTAGGAAATTTGTGACGATTCTTGGTAGCTATGGAGCCGGGATTTTCAGCTCGATTGATCACTTCTTGGTAATCAGAATGATCTGCAATCACAATACCAAAGCACAATTGCAATTCAAGAACTGCGGCAGCCGAGATGGTTTTCTTGGTCGACTTTACACTATCGCATACTTAGCCCGTTGAAGCTGCTGCCAATATGGGAAAATCCAAGCTCCTTCAGATACAAATGGAAATAACACAGATGCAAGCACCTCCACATGCGGGTTGAAATTTATCCAGGTGATGCTAATACAAGTACGGGATTGCGTGGCAGCATGTACCAACATGCAGCAACCCCCCACCAGCTTGCATGTACATGTACGGGCGAACCGCGAGATATGTATATGGAGTTCGGTCAAGCTTTGGTATGATGTGCAGCTGCGTGCGAGATGCCATCGCAACAGCTACGGTTTGATTCGACTTGCTATCATGTCGAGAGTCACAGGAGTTCGACGACTTGATCTACTTTCTATCCGCACAAACGCGACGTTTCATTATTTGACTCCAAGCCGACCTGATCAAATGTCTTAGCGGAGACTTGAAAGTTCCCAAATTGGGTCGGCCAGTAAAGATGCAGGCAACGGCGATGCCGTCCTGTGACGAATGACGAATCTGACGTGATTGATGGACTTTTGAAAGTGCATATCAAGCAACGCAAGTCAATGGAACAAATTGGAGTATCTTGCAGTCGTATATGCAATGATGACGCCAAGAGATAAGGCCGCGAAAACAGGAGCCTAGGTTAGAGGACGTATGAAGCACCAGGTGGTCTTCAAAGTGCAATTTGATGCGTCGTCGGACGCAGTGTGCAAAGCAGAATGAGTTTAGGCTGAATCAAATACAACGTCGATGAGAAGGTTTTGATTGCAGGATAAGCAAAAACGCGTCATATTATGCGTAAAGGACTATGTGGCTTGCCTAAGTACAGGTACGTGGTGGAAAACTCCAACTGTTTGTTGGTTGCATTGAAGTAAACACGGACCTCATGACTTGGGCACATGATGTTTTAGACATGGTTGTAGGTCATGACAGTTTGCCTCACTTTTCTGATAGGGCAGAGATGCCGTGTTTTGAGGCCATTGTCTGCAAGTTGTTCCGTCTCACCAGGTAGCATCCCGGGCAGAGCGAAGGAAGACGATTACCAAGGTACCCGTCTTGCCGTATTACGAAGAATGTCGGTGATTTTGCAAATTCTTGGTCCGGTGGTCGCGAACAAGCCGTCTGTGGTCCCAAACTTGGCGAACTGGATGATTTTATTAATTATGTGCGTGTGCTGACTGCATAGATGTAACTTCGACGAGGACGCCCACTCGCAAGGCAAACCGAAGACGGCTTTGCCGATGCCCGTTCTCGGCTAAGGCGGACGCAGCTGTATGAGAAAGCGGGTAGCTCTTAATGGCAGCTTCATGTGGATTGTGTCTATGATCTAGACGCTTGACATTGTGGCTTTGAGCTGGTGGAGGAGATTGATCCTATGAACATGTTCGTCCTCGATCTGATGACACTTCCGAAGCATGTTAAGTTTACAGTCCTTAGATCTCAAGTTAAGTGAGTTAGATGGAGTAAGTGATTGACTGCAAATACCTGACTTATTGACGAGGTTTGGATGCCGCAATAAATGCCATTGGTCTAATTACAGGCATCAACGACTAAGTATCTGAATGGTTGGGCCTGTAGCGTAAAGGCCATATACCTCTAGCCATCCTATTAGTGGAATATGAACACATGTAGCCAGCATTGTAGATGTCCTAGATACCGTAGTTCATCGATCCGGCTTTCAGGATTTACTGATCATGACGCTCGATGACTATCAATAGAATTTTTGTTTAGGTTAGCAACTAAATGGAGCTAGTCTCATCCAATTGTAGAACCTCTCACAGACGAAGCGCTGAGCGAAGTCGTCCACGTCATTGGCGCTGGTGATAGTAGTATGACGGTGTTCTTACCCCAAATCTCTTTTCCCATAGATACCTAAGTAGGTACGTTGAATATTTTGCAGTGTCTCCCAATCGTTACTCATCTTATCAAAATCTACAAAGAACTAGTAACAGACATGTCTGATCTATCTAATCGCTCGTACATTCACTGGGACGCAAAGGGCGTCGAAGAAGTCCGTCCCGACGAAGCCGATGATATTCGAGCCGTAGTAGACAAGATCAACGAGACACAGCGCCGCTACTGCGAAAAATATGGCCACTGCTTTGGAGGGACACATGCACGAACCCAAGGAATCGTGAAAGGAACATTCATTGTTCCCGATGACCTGCCAGATTATCTGAAACAAACGGAACTCTTTGCTCATGGCGGCGAGTATCCCGTCATTTGCAGGTACAGTTCCGAGCCGAGTGACCCTGCACTCGACGTAAGTATTTTCTTCATCGTGGCTAATTAGTGCTAAGAGACAAAGGATCGTATTGCTCAACCACGCGGCTTTGCAATGAAGCTTTTCAATGTTAAAGGTACAATGTTCAATGCCGGCAAGGATTTCCCAACCCAGGACATCGAGTTCAATAGCACGCCTGCCCTTGATCTTGCCGACGCCAAGACGACAAAGGAAATACTTGATCTTCGTCTCAAATACGGCTACAACACCAAAGAATTAGATCAACAAATCGAGACTCGTGAAGATAAGAAGTTACAAAAGGCTCGTGACCAGGTCCCCAATAAGCATTTGGAGGCCACAGCATTCTACTCCCAAACAGCATATCGCTTCGGTGACTATGTCATCAAGTACAAGTTGGTGCCCTCGGGCGAGGCGCAGAAGCAACGCAGCGAGGAGACTGTTACCCGAGAGAGCGACGGCGTTTTACACGAGTGGTTGCGAGAATTCTACGACAAGAACGATGCCGAATACAGCTTCCAGGTGCAACTTTTGGAAAACCTTGAAGATCAACCTGTCGAATATGCGGGTGCTGAGTGGGATGCTGAAAAGTACCCCTGGCAGGCGGTTGCGAAACTGGTCATTCCCCGACAGGAAAGCTGGGATCAGGCGAGGAACAATTTCTGGATAGATCATTTGCGAGTCGACCCTTGGCACGGGCTCGTCGAGCTGCAGCCGCTTGGAAGTCCCAACAGGCTTCGAAGAATACGTAAGTTTTTGTTTCCCGTCACGTTACATGCTCAAGTACTAACGGGTGCTGTGATAGTGTACCCGGCCAGCAGTGCATTCCGACGACAATTAAATGGAAAGAAAGAGATTAACGTTACGAACGTATCTGAAATTCCGGGTTATTAACCCATAAACAGAGTGGTGTGCTTCCAGGAGTTATATAAGTTGTCAGATAATAAGCAGTGAATAAACTGTCAAGTATATGAACCTTGCATTGGTTCGAAGCAATATCCCTGGATGCTATCTTCAATACAATTAATGTCATAGTCTAGTATCATGTCTGAGATAAAACAAGTTCCTCCCATCTTTCCCCTTTCGAATGACACCAGAAAGCCCAACAGGCTCGACGCTGCTATCCACGAGTTTCTCCAAAGTCTGGGTATCTCCGTGGTTAGCAACAAAACGATGGCCGTTCTTATCAAGTTTCCCAATAATGTAGGCCAACCGAGGCTCGCCCTGTCTGTCAAACTCAACAGTATATGTCTAACGGCAGCAGATTAGTTAATAGAGCATATTGAATGGGCAGTATGTCACGAACCTCGATGGATGCAGATCCTTCGGCGTGTTCATCAACTGGTGGGACCGGAGATTCGACAATGTGTGAGGGTAAGGGAGCTTCAATGGGGTATGTCAAAGGACCTTTGCG
Source organism: Rugonectria rugulosa (assembly GCA_023509875.1). Taxonomy (NCBI): domain Eukaryota; kingdom Fungi; phylum Ascomycota; class Sordariomycetes; order Hypocreales; family Nectriaceae; genus Rugonectria; species Rugonectria rugulosa. The sequence goes on from JALNIO010000155.1 coordinate 7,189, forward strand.
CGGCGGCTGTGAGGATAGGCATATGGCATGGTGGTGGATAAGGCAGCCACCATTCGCGAGAACAAGCCCGTTACGGTATGTCCTATTTCGTAGTTGTCGGGCCATTTCGGCCATTGCCTTTTCAAAGTGAGCAAATCATTCATATCCACACGACGGGTTTTCTTCTATGTGCCTACATGCATAGAATAGTTGTTCCCGGCACCACCAAACGATGTCAACCCTCCGAGGAGGGATATCGGCTTCTCAGGCTGCGTAATGGACAATCCAAGATGCTTGCAGGCAAGTTTCGGTACAATTGGGAAACACCTGTAGTAATAATTAGTCCACAGGCCTAATCCAGACAACTCAACTACTTGCGAATAAAAGTCGAAAACGTCGATATCCTGCTTCGTCAGCTCCGATACTGCCAAGGCACCATCAACAGACTGCTCCAACGACGGGCTGGAATAGTAGTTTGATCGTTCCCATACTATTAATTATTAGCCACTTGTCAAATGTCATCTTAATCCCGAGAGGCTCACCATTGTCGCTCACACTGGTACCTGCACCGCCCAGGACGTAAACCCACTTCTCCTTGGGGATCTTCAGTCTTTCAGCGTGCTCAACCGAGGTAAGAATACAAGCTGCTGCGAGATTCACCGTGTTGAAGGCGTTCATGAGCAGTGGGTCTATGATATCTATGAGCGTCATCTCCTTGAGATTGCTTCTGGTCCAGTATCTCACATGGTGTGCAAATCATACGATTCTTCTTGGTGATGGTCCCAATCGCTTCAGCATCCCTAGGTTTCTCCCCATAACGCCAGCTGAATGGGTGATTGACTGCAATTTGCTCAAAGCCAGCGTACAACTCGGCTGACTCTTGGTGGTTTTCTTGCTGAGACTGATGTAGGTGGGCTCGGAGACTGTTTTCATACATGGGATATATGTGAAGCGGTGAGCCCAAAGAATGCCTTGTTCCGACATCTTGGAATGGTCAGTATACAAGAAACTGTGTTAGCAATGGGATTACTCACTGTCCCCTAGCCGTGAAAGATCATTAGGATCTATGGGCTTTAGAGAAGGGTCCAGTTTCGTCCAGCCCGGAGGAGGCAGTTTGCCAGCTTTTTGGAATTGAGCCACTGCATCGCGGATTAATTCAACACTCATGCAAAGAACAAGTCACAGTTTATTTTTGGTTCAAAGGTCACATACACGACGCCAGTGCCTCTCCTCCAGCAACAACAGCAATTCTGCTATCGCCAGTCGCTATCCGGCGAGCAGCCTCATCGCACAGCTCGGCCGGTTGGTTTCCCCCGTGATATCCAGTAACAAGATGCGCAGGATCTGCATCCAACTTTTTTGCAAGTAGGCCCGGGAGATTTTCGTACGGCCATGTCCATGGTGGCACAATCGAGATGCTATCAAGGGTCCTCAAATCGGCTTCGGATATAAGGGCATCGGCCGAGGCGAGTTGAATAGCCTGCAGAATTAAATCCGCTGGCTCTGACGCATGAAAAGCGGCAGTGCTTTTATTCTTGACTTCACCAACTCCGACAATGATGGGTGTATTTATTAGTATCGCCATGTTGCTCGAACGCAGTATGGTTGGTTCAGGTTGGCGATAGTATCAGTCACATCCACTAAGTTAGGTAGGTAAGCTTCTGACTTGAAAGAGCATGGCTATCACTTTGTTTATTGAACAGTTATCACGTGCTGGTAATTGTGTTACGATTGAACCCTGTACTACGAGTTACTACCTCGGTTAAAATAGGCCGGAGGTTACCGTTTAATAGGTACTGAAAGGTAGGTAGGTATCGTTGAATCGCTACTCTGGGTACATTTCATTAATTTTTTACGGACCCTTTTAGTGTCTATTTGTGCATGGCCTTGACGATCTTCCTTAATAAAGAAAATACGATACTATTTGTCTTTCATCCAGCTTCCCAGGTTTACATTCTTGCTTTGGCTACCTAGCCGTAATATCAGGATAACCAAGCCAAGCCGTGTTTCACAAGCGCTAGACTGTTTTTCCTTTCAATTGAAAAACTTGTCAGCACTAAGCTGCTTTATATAATATCTACAACTTCACATGCAGTCAGGGGGGTGACTAAGGATATCTACATGTTTCGACCACCGGAGAAAATCCTCGCATAATTCAAGTATTGGTTTTGTTTGGGTCTAGGCAATACTATACACCAATAGACTGGTTCTCAAATATTTACGTGTCCTGTATACCTTTGCCTCACCTTTGCCTCACCTTTGCCTGACCTTCTGAAGACCATCCAGATTTGATGACCCCAAGTGAGCCGCCGATTTATGCTGAACCCAAAAAGCCTAAGAATAAAAATTGAAAGTGCTGTTTCAAAGGAATATTCGTGTAGATACAATAGGTTAGACCGACTGCAAGTCTCAGGCCCGACGGGGACGTGGGTATCAGGAGTGTGAACCAGGATCACATAGGCACACATCAATGCACAATGCACCTATCTTTTCCCTTCTAACGCGAGACCGGAGCGGGCCGTTTAGCCTATTCTGGATGGAGATCTATCAAAAGAATCCCTCCTTCGGGTCATGAGCCGAAGGTTAGCATTGGCGGATACGCGACGCAGGTATCAGATCCTGCTTGATCCTCGCTGGAGGCCATGCTATTGGGCTGAGCAACAACGTGCAACACTCTCTTAAATCATTGTTGCTAGGGCTTACAAGACCGTCTTTAGTAATTTCCGGTAAGCAGCCTATCTCTGAATGTTACGATCGCAATTATATAAGCAAGCGTGCATTAGCAGAGGTTGAAGAATGAGGCGTTCACTCGGGACATCAAAACCGTGAGCTGAGCCTTGAAAATGCGGTTTCAACAAGACGACGGATTCTTACTTAAATTTAGAGTTGTACATAAGTAAGCTGACGGTATGCCACTGAAGATTGAGCGGTACGCTAACACTGCAGATGCTTGTTTGACGGAGTCACGGGCACTCTTGAAAGTTGCGGTTGCGGGGATATTAGCCCGCCAGAGAGCAGAAATGTCCTATAGCGCGATGCTACGTGGTCTCCGAGACGAAACTCGCTACAAAGAGACCTTCGTCATGCCTTGGGCCCGCCAGACGGCCGAAAAAGGTTGCCTTGGGTGGCAACCTGGAGTCTGATGGCTGGGCGGGCGGCCGACCGAGCAGAAGCGCGGATGATCGCGCCATTTTGCCGTTTCACGAGAAGATACCAACTCGAGGGTCATAAAATAGTTGAAGAAACGGCATAAAGAGTTGTCGGGAGATGCAAAGACCAATTCGTTCACCTGTACTCCAATATCAAGGCCTTGGGAAGGGATGAGAGTTGCGCAACGATTTGGCTGAAGACGCAAGAAACTGTGAATACTCCTGGGATAGTGGATCTGAGTCATCTCTAAAACTGGCTAAAGGATCGTTAATTTGGAATTGAAGTCCAGGGCATTCCAGCTGGTCAGACGGTTGGGCAGCTTTCTTCCTTCGTGGGCAAATCTCGATCGCATCCTTCTTGGCTATCGCTCATCTGGAAAAGGACGTCTGACGCATCTCACTCTTTAGCTTCATCAGATACAAGCCGCAGGAACTATAATGCGTCCAAATTACTTAAAATTCGTCGTCGTCTTACTGTGGTTCATGAAATGCCCAGTCTGGTACACAAGGCATCAGTGTGTCTACGACCCGACCATCTCACTTACCCCCTCCAAACGAGGCCTACATTTGCCACAAGTCGGGCGGCCGCCCCTAGCTCGTCACCCACCTAAGCTCCTAGAAGAAAGCCGGCGTGGCTTCTGCATGTTTCCCTTCGTCATCGTACGATATAGCTTTCATTGAGATCATGGACCATCCGTACAGCTTTGCTACCCCTCAGCCCTATCAAGACTTCATGCAGATTGCCCCTATCGCCGAGCCCGAAAGTCTCAGTACATCCTTAACGGTGAGTTTCACTGGGATTATCGTGTTCTTACTCCAATGGCGACAGACAAATTGAGTCAAGATTGTCCTCAGGTACTATGCTAATCATCCCCGCGATCGGCAACCATTAGGGGTTCGGCACCAACCTCCATCATACTACCCACGGCTTTCATGACTCGTCCATATCTCCATTGCAGAGCCCTCTGAGCCCTCGGCAATTCCAATTTCATCAACAATATGGCACCTCCAACACGATGAAACCCGTTAGAGGGGACAGCGGGACGAGCGAAGACGATGACGGACGGACGAATACTGCGGATGCCCAATCTGAACGAAAGGCCCAGCGAAAGGCCCAAAACCGCGCTGCGTATGTTTCTTCCTACCTGTCAGCCTTGTCTGTCGTCGCCTGTTCCAAAATCACTTCAAACCCCGGCTCCAGGTTATGATCGCCATCTTGCCACTCTGTGACTTTCACGATTACCCCTTATTTCTCGGCTGACTCCCTCTTTGAACAGACAACAAGCCTTCCGGAAAAGAAAGGAGATGCACGTCAAAGACCTCGAAACGAGGCTGGCAAGCCTAGAAGCTGCGCAGCAAAAAGTACTAGTCGAAAACGAGAACCTCAAGCAAGACCTCCACAGAATGGCGACCGAAAACGAAATACTCCGTGCCACGTCCCAAATAAGCAACGATAACCTATACTCCGTTAAGCCTTCAGCAATTAATGGCCACACGCTCTATGTCAACACCCTGACGAATGAGACTTCTACCCCTCTCTCTCGTGCGATCTGGTCCAGGAACGACGAGAAATTGTTGGACGCCGGTGCAGCGTGGGAGTTTATAATCAACCATGGGTTGTTCAAGAAAGGTCTGGTCGATGTTGGAGACGTTAGTGAGCGGCTCAAGCATTGTGCGAGGTACGACAAGCATCGCCTCGTCCTCCCAGAGCGTGCCATAGTCGTGGCGATGGAGCAAAGCGTTGCGAGTCGAACCGACGATTTGCTTTGACAGGCGCCCCTTTTTGTCATTGAAAGAGCCACGACACTTGGGACTTACTTGGTAAATAGACTTGATCGAGTACGTAACGGCGGGGGATCTTTGCGTTTACTTATTTTATCTCTTCTGCTACCATCGAATATGAAGCAAGCGCATGACAACCCCAGCTCTACGAAACGTAAACCAAGTAAAATTGTTTTTTTTTCCTGCTTTTCCTATTCATCCAGATCCCATTAGTAGTGTGCTGCTGCTATATTTCTTTAATCAAGCTCATTCATGATTCGCTCCCAAAGACCCAAGCTCTTCTTCTCAATCGTCTCCCATTTCTCCACAAGCTTAATTTTAACACGCCTCAAGTTTTTAAAGACATAGATGTCACATTCAAAATTGATTCATGTGAGTCTTTACTCGTCAAAATATAAATATGTCCTGTGCTGTGGGTGGAAGAACCCTCTTAATGGCCTCGAGGACTTTCTCACAAGAAGTTCATCTAACTACCTAGGTACCTCCCTGTCTGAAGATCTCCCGATGCGTGAGTGCAAGTTGACTCCCTGGGCAGAGAAAAGTCCACGAAATTTAACCGTTCAAATTCCGAAAATTAGCCCTGACGGTCCGTCAAGCCGTCCTTCCAGCCGGGTTTTATTGTCCTTCAGGCGGAGTTGCCCCCCGCGTGGAGAAACGGAGAATTGGCATCCCCTACTCCGTAGTTCCGTAAAGCGTAAAGGATTCAATCAAGAACCTGAAATGGTTGTATGGAACGTTGATCCATGCAATTGACCTCCCGAGGTTTATCCTCCGTGTTTATATCAACTCGATCGGCCAAGTCCAACTCCCTGGCGAACCGAAACAAGTCATTCATCGCCAGAATGTCGACCACGACGACTCAACTCGAGACCGCGCCCGTGTCGGAAATTCACGAACTCCCGGATCGCGCCAGTGGCACTGATCGCGGAGGAGAGCCCGCGGAACCTCCATCCGACATCTCCAGCACAAAGAATGATCGCAAAACGTTACTTAAGATCGCGAGTGCTGGCTTCTCTTTCTTTGTCGCGGGAGTAAACGATGGCAGCTTGGGATCTCTTGTCCCTTTCATCATCAGAGATTATGGAGTCAACACCGCCATTGTCTCCTCAGTGTAAGCCAGCGAAACTACTCTCTTCTACTGGTCGGCTAACAAATCATAGATACGGAGCCAACTTCATGGGGTGGCTTGTGGGTGCGCTGACAAACACTCACCTGTCGCAAAAATTCGATCTGGGCTCTATGCTCTTTCTCGGTGCTGCATTGCAGGTCGTCGGACATGCCCTGAGGGCCTGGAGACCTCCGTTCGGTCTATACGCCGTCACATTCTGGGTGGTCAGTCTGGGACAAGCTTACCAAGATACTCATGGAAACACGTTTGTCGCGAGCACCAAGGGTTCCCATCGATGGCTTGCTTTTATTCACGCCATGTACATGGCAGGGTGTCTTTGCGGTCCCTTTGTCGCCACGGCTATTGCTTCAGCTGGGCACAAGTCTCACTGGTATTTATTTTACTGCTTCCCGCTTGGTCTAGGCCTCGCGAACTTGGGACTCGTGTTCTATGCCTTTCGGGACTCTGTTGGTTTGAAGCGAAATAAGTCGGTTACTTCTCCTGAAGATGCGGAGCAGGCTACTTCGACAGAGGTAAGCTCAGAAGACGACACAGCTATGGGTCTCATCAAGGAAGCGCTCAAGTCTCGAAGCATGTGGCTTCTGAGTTTATTCTTCTTTTGTTTCCTCGGTGCGACGCTCACTGCCAGCGGCTGGGTGGTTGAGTATCTTGTTGTTGTTCGCAATGGCGACATATCCAAGATGGGATATGTATCGGCTGGCTTCAATGGAGGATCACTGCTCGGAAGGTTGTTTCTAGGTGAAGTTACGCATAGGTTCGGAGCTCGAAAGATGATCTTCATCTTCAGCATATTGAGTATTGGTCTACAACTCTTGTTCTGGCTGTGAGTCTGGAGTAACCCTCGACAGCTACAGGGATTTGCTAACGAAACAGCGTGCCCAACATCATTGCGGCCTCCATCTCCATCAGTCTTTTGGGATTCTTAATGGGCCCTTATTTTGCAACTGTATGTCGGTCATCCAAAACTGGTTACTTGCTAAGCTGACAGACTCAGGGCATCTCGGCCGGCGCGAAGCTATTCTCCCCTCGAATTCACTCCACGGCCCTCGCATTTGTCTTCGTCTTTGCGCAAATGGGAGGCTGTTTTTTCCCCATCATCACTGGTCTCGTTGCGTCGCACGCGGGTGTCAAGATCCTTCAGCCCATGCTGTGCGCTCTTCTGGTGGCTACCTCGATAAGTTGGCTCTTGGTGCCGAGACCCAAGGAGACGGACAATACAGCACTTCACCGCGAATAGAATGGATATGTTAGGCACAAAAAGGTCGTCCATCGCAAAGGGCAAGAAGTCTTGTTCGTTGGTTATGTGGCCAAACAACGCATAGCCTTGATACATTTCGAGTTATTTTTGTCATGTCTTCTTGATGTCTCTGGACCTCTCGAAAAAAAAACCTTCGAAATGCTAGTAAAGCTTCTTTTTACGAATGAGCTTACAGGAATGAATTTTCGCGAAAGCTGATATCAACATGTGATTCTTTGCAGTTGAAAAAAGAATGTCAACTTGAGACATGATCGTCCTCGGTGTTGACAACCTCGTAACCTCTTTTCTATCATTGATCGGCGTGTCATCGGGGAGATTATGTATGTCTGCTATCAATCCCGCTTCAGCTCTTATCGAGAATCAGGTAGAACATATGATATCGAAAAGTTTATTTGTTGCTGAACAAGAATGATCTGCGACTGGCTCAGTTATGAACTAATAGCAGTGTACTATGTGCCTCGCTTAAGCTTATTGACCAGATCTTCGCCCCCAAGGCCCCTTCCGTCGATCTGCTCATGGATTGTGGCGGAGCGTTGCATATTATCCCGTAGTGGAAATTCGTGATATTCATCGGCAGGTGAGGCAGCCAATGGAGATCTCCAGTAACGTTACTTCGTAGGCTGTGACGAGCTGACGAGCTTTTATTCTGAAAGGGTGATGAGATTTTGGGGGGCACAAGCGACACGAGCAATGGGAACTACTCACGCAGTGTGACGTTTTGGAGACCCCGGACTTGATGAGCGGTGGCAGACGGAAGCCTATCAGTTTACCTAGGGCGGTTTAGAGGACCCCCAAGGAACGGGAAGGGGGATCAATTCCACACCTGCATTGAGAGTAATGCTGTACCAACGAGATAACATATCACCTGAGACATTTTCAACCCAGTAATAGGTGCCCATGAAAATGGTATGTACCACTACCTAGGTATCTAAGCCAACCCATATAAAAAAAACCTCGGTTGCTCGATAGAGACTTGGCTGCATGCGACATGGTCTGATGCTCCCAAGAAATTGTCGCTACAGCGCCCGTTCGCTAAACTCCAGGCCCTGGGACCTATTGTTACAGTGCAGCAGCAGGAAGCCTTGCAAGAACAGTTACCAGGAGCAAATAGCTTAACAATTCGAATCAAGAATAGTTCAACTTATCCAGAGCTTGGCCGAGCATGTATAGTATAAAATGAGAGTGAACTATAACCATACATTAGGTGCTTTTGCACTACAAACTTCGACACTACGTAAGAAATGCCATGTCCTATTTCGAGTACAAGTACAGTACATGCATGTCGGGTCACTGCCAGGAATGAGCGCTGCTGGGATGTTCGGCAAAATCGTACATCCGAGCTGATCTCTGATCACCCATGAGACACATGCCCAGCCTGACAGGCCCAGGGCCCGTTATTTACCCAATGCATGCGCTCGGAGACGACTCATCCGAGGTTGAAGGGCGGAATCTTTGTTCTTCGGTGTCAACTATCGCGAACGTCAAGAACAGGGCCCCCAGGTTGGCATCTATTTGATCGTCGTTGCGCTGATTAGTTGAAAAGGTCCCTCTGTAAGGGCATTAAATTTGACTCTTTTGCTGCATTACTGCCTGGCGGGTCTACCGTCGATCCCTTCCCGTCCCATCCTGACGAGAGAAGTCTACGAGGTTCTGGACCCTGAGATAAACGGATCTCCCCTCTTGGATGCAAGGGAATTCAAGGGAATCACAGGTGCTAATGCGCAAAGGAACCCGTCTGTCAAGCCCTGGAGACCGTCTCCCAACTCCAAACACCTGATTCCCCACGGTGTCGCAAGCTCCCCCTGTGAGGACGGCGCCCGTGTCATCTCAGCAGTATCCAATGAGCTCTTAAGGAAGGTCTTCCGATGGTTTTTGGGCTTCTTAGTGTCTACCTGAGCTAGGTAGAAAGGGGAAAGAGTTTCAAGGGAACAAGCGGTGTTGGTTTCTCTTCACCACTGCAGTTTTCTGATATGTCACATCGGTTAGGTTCCTGTAGGTGTCAGTGTCAGTGAAGGCCTGTAAATATGATATCTGACCGCGAAACACCACGCCGCTCTTAAGCACGATTATCAACGAGTCTCCGCACCTGTCAAGATGTCAATTGCCGGCGCTGTGCCACACGTGCGGTCATGCGCAATGCCTAGTTCAGGTAAGAAATAGGTATCAGATCTGGGCCTTCCTTAGGAAGTACGTAGCACGTAGCACGAAAAACAGTGAGCTGGGATGGTGTGTTCTGCATGAGCTACTTTTCTCCAGCCCTATAATCTCAGAATTGGATTACTAACTAGTATACAAGATTAATACCAGCGTCTGGGAATTCACACAAGTTGTGGTGTCCACAGGCCTATAGCACGCATCCATAATGCTGGAGAAGTCTCTGGCGTCATCCGGGTTACGGAATTGCACCGCCCATCGGACATTTCCGAAGCCAACACCATCCGTTTGACTCGCGGGTATCTCATGTACTGACTCGGGTCGAATCCGCCACGAATTGCCTTGTACTTTGAGTGTTACACGTGTATCAACGCACTGCTGCAAGGGCGCTTGCTTTCGTTGCATGTCGGCTCCAAGGCGACCTCCCCCTGAGCAACCTCCCCTTGGGTAACATCCCCTGATGGTCGAGTATAGCCGAGGTCCGTCGTGAGGTAGAGTCAAGAAGAGAAAACTCTTGGAAGGCTTCGTAGAATTATTGTTTTGTATTATTATTATAATAAAAGACTCGCTGTTAGGCTGGTATCGGTTATACGTCGCTCATAGTTGTGTCAAGGTAGTGTTCCTGCATAGGTTGCAAAGGTTGCATTGGTGGTACATCGTCGAAGTATTGAGGATTCACAATCTGCTGCGGATAATGTTGCATCGCACCCGGCGGCTCCTCTTGCGGCCCTGCAAATATCGCTTCTGCTCTGTTCATGGTCATAACATCGACATCGGTCACATATGATACGCCGTCAGACAGTTTCAGTCTGACCTCGAGTTCCCTAGACAGCATAATTTCGTCTCTTGCCAGCCGACTCGACCCGTTGAATACGGCAGTCACGCGCTTCTTCAACGAGAGCTGGTTGTCGTCGTAACCCCAAGCCGCCGGGTACTTTCCACGTTTTCTTCGGCTTCGGGACTCGGTTGGAGAATTGGAGTTTGGTGATCTTCGTGCTCTATTTACGTCGTCTTCGCCGCCTGTGCCGTCTGTCTGCGCGAGCCCTGGCGAGCCTGTGACCTCAATCTCTGGAATCTCGGCCAACAGCCTCTCGTTGATTGCCTCGGTCGGGTCTTCTTGGTCGAGAACGAAAAGCACGCAGTCGTCAAGGTGATCGTATAGATCGTCGGGACTTAGAAACGTTTGTCGACACACGTTGCAGTCACCGGGTATCTCCACCCCAGATCTAGTGCCAGGCGGTCTGTGACCGTTGGGCGGCTTCATAGGCACCTCGTGGGTTTCCACGAGATGCTTCTTGTACAGATCAAGGCGGTTGAAGCAGACTTCCAGCGGCGTGCCGGGACCTGGACAGAAGCAACAGACCAACGTCCCTCGGTAGTGGTTCAGGGCATGGCGATTTCGGTCGTGTTTTCTCGAAAAGCCTCTGATGTGGTACTCGCAGGTCTTGATGGGACACTTCTCCGGCCTTTCCTTGGCGTGTGTGTAGGCATGGGCCTTGAGGTCCTTGAAGAAGCCATTGCAGTGCGGGCAGGCTTGTCGTGGAGAGCCGGCGGATTCGCTACCATTTTCCGACGACGATGGCTGGTCGGGCGAGCTCATGGTGTTTGCTTATCGAAGAGTTGTTTTTGCTCGCCGTTTGTTGGAGAAACTCGTGCAGTGCTGTTGGCTCACATCAGGTCATGCGGGATTACTTAACCAGTTAAGCATCCGCATTCCGCCCCCGTCTTCTTAAGTAAGTACGTATGCGTAACAAGACAGAGATTAGGGAAAACAAGCTGCCTCTGCACAGGAATACACAGGCCAAGCTACGTAGTGCAATCGAGCAGAAACACTTTATTTCACTAGCCCTCCGATCCAAGCCCGCCAGCCCGGTGGTGGGCTGCCGACGTGAAGGGCTCCCGGAATCGCTTTCATTGCAATTGTCTCACGCAAAGCCTAAACCTCCATTGGTTAAGAAGACCACAGATCTACATATGACGGTGGGGAATCAGGTGTTGCCAAGCCACAAGTTCTTCGTTCTCCACGGTGGTGTACTGTACTCGAAGTCTCCGCGGCTGGTATTCACTCTAGAGAGTATGGAGGCCCTCCGAATTCCCGGTTGTGTCATATGTCAAACTGCCAGATGCCGGGACTTGCGAGAGAGCCACAGACCCAGGGGCCAGGTGAAGGGATGGGTAACGGACGCTTGCAGGTGCAGTACCGGTACAGCTAGTTTAGTGCGTGGGGTTGGTCCTCTTCATCCCTGGCTGTTCGGCTATGCCTACGACGTAGACAGGTTGCCTTTAGAGAGCGTAGGATTGGTTACGGAAGAGGAAACGCTTGCGATGCGGGATACTACACAGCGAGTGTGCTCAAGTACTGCGAAACATCGGGATGTGTAATGCGTAGGGAGGTATGGAGACTCTGCTTAAGGAACCGCATCTTGCTCACTAGCTTGAAAGCTTGCAAGCGAGATGATTTGCATCCAACGTGACAACGGGCAAGGGGGCCTTGTTGTAAGGAAGGGGGGGTGGTCTTTGGAGGATTTGCAGACATGGGATGGATTGTTAGGCTCATCAGCTCAACAGGGCAACCCGTGTTGGACTGCGGGCTGACGAAAGCAAGCCACACATGATGCTACTGTACGTGGCAGTTTTCAGGGCAGCGAGGCGGGCAATGCAGCGTCGATGCTTCACTTTCATCGGCAGATTCTGAGCTTGTCTCGGGCAGCCCTCGGCAGGTAACAAGGTCCCGGGTCCAGGGCCAGTGCAGATCTGAGACAAAGCGCACTGCTAGCTCTCTGCGGGATTGGTCCACGGGTTGGAATTGCGACTGGGACCGCCCAGATGAATGACATTCCCATATCCACCGCTGAATATCAAGCCTTGCAAGCCCAGTGTGACAACGCCTGAGCGGCCACTAGCCCCCAGCTATCACACGATCGACAAATGCAGTGATCGTATACTGAACCTATGGTGATCCTGCATGCGGTTGGTTGCTAGTTAATAAGCATTTGCTAAGTTGAAAGGGATGCCATCCTATCATCGAGATGAGGCTACAAGCCGAGTAGGAAGGTCGTCCACGTCCCCGACAGCCTTTGTATCGAGCATGTACAGCAACTGGGACTAACTGTATGGGATGATGTCTCGTTTCTGGACGTCATTTATGACAAGTCACATTGTTAGTGATACTGGTAACAACCCTGTGATCAGGCCCCAGGGATTACGAAATGAACCAGCTCGCCGGGCTCCCTTTGCAAGATTCAGTTTCCGCACTTGCGGGCTTCTCACTAGCGTTTTCACGGGCTTTACAACACGTGGGATTAGTCCCGTCAAGCTCCCCGACAGCGCGAGGGCGGCCGCAACGGCCGGATGGGGGAACTCACCCGCAGCTCCAAGGACGCTTCACTGGCTTGACTGGCTACCTCCAACTGCTCGTCCATGACTCGAGTGATGGACGGTGAGTTAGACAATCTTGTACCTTGCCCAGCTGAGATAAAAACCGTTGACACTGATGCTATTGCCGGAGAACCCTACCGCTAAATACAGCCCCCCAAACCCCCCCCAGGTTATTCGTGTGGCAAAAATGACGTACAACTGGACTTTCTGTAGCGACCTTGCGAACCCTGGAATGCGAGCTGGGTCTCGATTCAGCTGCCGTTGTTCGGACACGGACTTGGCCGTCGACTAGCTCTCACTGATCATTTGCGCTAGACAGGGGGGGAGTTCGCAGCCGTGGCAGGGCACTCAGGACAGGGCGGACGGTTGGAATGAATCGGCCAACCAATGCCATGGGCATCTCACCAATCACTGATCTCTCAGGGTGCACTTTGATACTGGTAAAGCTGAAGATTGGTTTGGGGAAGAATTTTTTTAGGTGCTGAGTGAGCATTGGGGTGGTATTCGTAAGACCTACATCGGACCGGCTCCCCGCGTCGGCGTTTGTGGCTGATCGGCTCCGTCCCTGCTTAACGCGTTCTTGCTTTCCGCTTCCTCCGTGATCTCTGATTCGGCATGAGACTTGTTTTTGCGGTCCATGGCATTTGCTTTTCTTTCTCAGACTCTCTAGCTGCTGTCTCTTGCCGTTGTCTCTGGCCGTTGTGATTCTTGGGGCCGTCTCGCCAGGAGAGTTGCTTCCGGTAATCCAGTCGCGCAAATGAGACAGATTGTTGTACTGCTGACAATGCTTCCGCGTGGTTGGCTGCTGAATACTTGATACCAACTGAATGGGATACCTAAAGCTCTGTACAAGCCACATCAAGGTCTATAGAGGTCGGGCCGACAATCAAAGCCCGTCTGTCGCTTCTTCCCTCCGATTCCCCCTGAGAGAACATCAGTACGGACAATCTCCGGGTTGTGACATGCCGGGTTTTCTTTTATCAATATTATTTATGATATTTCACAATAATTTGAACAATTTATCAGCCACCAATTCCCCAAGTTGTCAGTCAATTATTCTCTCCGCGACAGTCACGACACTGCCGCCTTGGCGTGCCATGGCACTCCCTTTTCGTAAACGCGTTTATCTAGACCCAATCCCGAAAGTTATCTGGGTTAAATCACTGGGAAATAAAACGCCTCTGTGAATCTTTTGGAAATTGAAGGATCTCAAATTCAGCGTGACGCTCATGAAATGAAGCACTGCCAGCACCCCTTTCCCCACCACAAGTGAGATCTTTCAGGAGTCATCTCATTGTTGTCCTTGGAATTTTCAATGCATTGCCTTCTATTGCCTATGGCCAATTGACAATATATTCACGAAATAGCCTCGCCTTCGGTTTCGCCGTTCCTGGCTTGAGCACTAGTCAGCATACACGGTATGTGAGAGGCCGGATCGGCAAATTCGGCTACCCTAAGCCTGCGTAGGTTGTCGGTGTCTCGAAAAGTTAGCACGTCGTCCCATCCAATGAGACAAAATTCCGCTACGAGTTAGTTCATTGTCTACAAGCGGTAGCATCGGGCTCTAGCAATTTCGGTCCGGACTAATAGTACTTGGGCTATTGTAGTCTTGTGTAAGGGGAGCTGGGGTTTTCCGCAGTTTGAGCTTTGGACGTTTGAAGGTGTCTCGGTAAAGCACGGGATGAATTATCCTTGATGGGATAAAGAATATGCAAAGACGTCTATTAAATAAAAATACTTGGAATTGAATATCATTTTAGTCACTTTATTTAATTGTCAACCCATCTTGAGTAGAATGGCCTTGGCCTTTATGCGCCTCGATATTTCGTACAGGTTGGAAAATGCAATGAAATACAATGTTTTTGCTCCCGGGTAGTGCTTATGCAGCGTTCTTAGAGATAGGGAATAACCTCAATTCAATGGGTGGCTGGGCATTATCAGCTCTTGGATCTGTCAAACATTGTACACATTACTTCAGAAAAATATTAGTAGTTATAACAAGAAATATTCGAGAGTGCGGCATAGTATTCCTCCGCCGAAGACGTGCACATAACACAAACAAGATGACAAGATTATGCTCACCGTATATTCTGGTAAGTTGACAGAGAGATTTCTATGGGACCTTGCTCAGAATGCTTTAAAGTACAGTCATTCACGAGGACAGCTAAGTCTACATGTTAACACTTACCCATCGAGATGCATGATCTTCCTGCTCCCTCGGTTTCCTAGAAAGGTCAAGCTGTACATGATATAATCCGTTGCTGTCCACCTCGCTCACCTCCGCCGTCAACCTCTCATTAAATGCAGTCATCAAGCTACACTCTTGGCCCTCTTCCTCGTCTATCTCGTACTGGAATCCCTCCAAACTCGCACCCGGATCAAGCTCAACCATGCGACACCAGGGATCCCGGACCCAGTCTCGCATGTAGGGGTGATACGTAAAGTCGAGTCCAAGAACCAGACCAACAAATTGAGCCTCTGGACGAGGGGCAAGGGAACCGGCGGCCTCTTCCAGAAGGTAGTTGGTTTCGTAGACGTTGAGTCGTATTACGCCATCCGCCACAGAGGTTGTTTCTTTTGTCCACTCATAGTGACCGCCAACACTCCTAACCTTTCCCATTGTCTTAGTTTTAACAGATAAAGGACCGCCATTCCCTCTTTGAAACACCTTATCATGGTTAAACCACTGGCTAGCCGGGTGGCCTTCAGGGGCTTCGATCCTCTCGTCAACAATCTGGAGACGAAAGCCAAGAGGTAACAGTTGTTTAGGCTTATGTGAGATGGAGATCGTCTGAAAGTCCCAAGGAATTGAGCTCTTCCAAAAGGCTTCCAACTGCAGTGCCCATGGTTCCACTAATTATACCAGTCAGCAGAAGCAATCTTCAAATTTGTTCGCAGAAGAAAACTCACAGAATGTAGGAATCGTCCACCATTTCGAAAACTCCGATGGCTCGTCGCGGAGGCCACTCTTGAACCGAGAAGACGTCACGCAGGGTTCAAGTGCCCTTGGCCCCAGCACCCACGGGTTTATCCTGGCAAAGTACTTGTGCTCTGAGTCGTCGTCAGGTTCAAGTGCGACAAGGTCGATACACGGCCAAGAGTCAATAGAGTCGCCTATTTGGCAATCCAGCAATGCCAGATGGTACTTTCTGTAAAAGCCCGTCGGCATGCTGCGCAGTTTCGAGTTGTCAATGGTGCCCACCCAGAACCTTTGAGGCTGGAGCAGCAAGTCGATCTCAATGGCTTTGTTTGTGACCTTTGTCAGCTGCCTCGCAGGGTGGCTTCTCGGAAAGGGCGATACCATTCTGCCAGTTTCGCTGAAAGCTCCGGGGGAATCCGCCAAGAGTCCATACAGTTGATGAGGATTACGTTCCTCGGGCCAGATTCTCCAAGCAAAGATGGATTGGTCGTCGTGGTTCTTGATAATCTCCTCCTGCAGACGGAAGAAAGCATTCTTACCCTCGCCGTAGATAAGAGGCATATTGACGGAGAAGATTCCCATGAGACAATACGCCATGTCCTCTGTTCTGGTAGTTTGCCGGCTCGAAGCCCAGAACATCTTGCGAGCTACGCAAATGGACCGGTGATCTCCTCCAGCGAGAATGCTAATGTCAATGCCCGTGATTTGGGAGATGAGCCCACGCAGCGCAGACTTGGTGCCAAGTTGCACCCAGTCCCGGGAGTAAAAGACAACTTTGCGTGGCGCAATTAGCTCCTGGAGAGTCCAGCCTCGAGTAAACCAACGACTACTCGTGAAATTCCCAGTGTCAAAGTTCCAGGTAGCCTTCACAGTATCTGAAGGCTGCACATGTTCCACGTCTGCCAAGTACGCATAGCACACCGCCGACTTCTGATACCATGCGTACATTGAGTTAATTGCCTCAGACAGCTCAGCGCTGCTGGACTTGTCGATGCAGCAGGTATCAATCCAAATGTAATCGTATCCCTCAGCAGCCGCGAGGTTACATGCGCCCTCAATTTTGGTAAACCCTGCCCTGGTACGGGCGTACTCGAGAGACTGCATATGCTGACAAGAGACCTCATCGCGGCCCCAAGTGTGCGACAGGATTACATAAGTAGGGACTTGTTCGTCGAAGAAATCAGACAGTTGAAATGTCTTTGTATGGAGGAGTCTCATTTCTAATGAGTGCGTCGGTCGCTGTGTAGACAAAGGGAGAAAGTTGCGGCTGGTCAGCAAGCTGAGCTGAGATGCATGGGTTACATGGGGCTGGTGTGGCCCTTTGGCGCTTTACCAGACGTGGACATGACACGCCGAGACCCCCGTCGATCCGAGTTTCATGGCCTATGATCTGATGCTACAGAAGTAATGGATTAAGTGAGTCTGTGAGTGTATAAAGAGGGCCGGAGGGTCGTGTTATATGGTAGTACATACTGTACGTAGCACGTTCAGCCCTATGCAGCAGTTAGCCTGTCTTTCGAGGCTCATGTTAGGGCCTCACCGCATCTGGTCGAGGGCCTGGGTGCTTCCCCGCTCTCTCAAGCTGACGACCCAATCAACCAACGACATCAGTCACAATCTTCGAGTCATTATGATATCGTTCAAGTATCAAGTAATTCTCTATTACTATCTGGGAGATAAGGTAAGCCCAAGACATCGACTCTCCACGGCCTGCTCAAATGACATGTCCCTTGACCTGCTTAATGTTGTTAACATTGATGTCGCGCCAAAAAGATGCTGCCACTAATCCAGCAACCCAGACCGCAGTTGCCGCAATCAACATCATCTTCTGAGCGTCAGCGTAGGCATGCTGAATAGCGATGCGGGCAGCCGAGCCCACCGGGTATGACAACTGTGTGGTAATATCGCCATAGATGAGGAGCAAGTTTTGCAGTTCATCGGCAGGGAGATATTCAGCCAGTTTCTTAGGGAAGACCCCCTGCCAGATAGCTGCGGCGACTGTCGAACCAACTGCACCTCCAATGGCACTGAAAATGGACAAAACGGCGATGATGACGGCAACGTGCTGGTGTGAGCCGGCAGCCATGCAGGCAATCTCATCGCAAATGATGATGGCACCACTAGCAAAACCAACGAAAATTAAACACATAACGATATAACCAACGTTATCATCGGCCTCAAGGAAGTTGATGGACAACCCCAGTCCTAGAATGTGCAGAGGGATCGAGAACCAAAGGCAGACAGGCTTGTAACGACCTGTACGGCGAATGAACCAGCCTATCGCAAGCGCCCAAAGCGGACTGCCCACGTTGTAAGCATTGAAGACGTAACTGGCCTTGGTTACGCTGAGGTCCTGGATCACCATCAAGAAAGAGGTGTAATAGCTTGCCCAGATGTAGTAGCTCACGAAGACAGTAGCACCGACAATGCAAGAGCCCATAACCGTGCGGTCGAGGAGTAAAGAGTAAGGAATAAAAGTAATGGGGGCAAAGAATCTCTCCCAGATGACGAAGGCGATGATAAGAAGACCTCCAAAAATGATTAGGCAGATGATAAGGGGAGCTCGCCACCCATCTGCTTGATTCGAGTAGATGTTGAAGGGCAAGAGGAAAAGAGACAGGCCAGCTGTCAGCAAAAACAAGCCAATGGCATCGAATTCGCGGCAATAGTGCAGAAATGACCCCCAAATTGCTCCGTGGCCCTCGCGCTTGGGAACAAGGCCGCGCTTCTTGGCTTTGTTGAAGTTGTAGATGAAGACGAAATAGAGCGGAAGGGTGATGGCGGGGACAATAACGGTGAAAGAGCCGAAAGCCCAGCGCCAGCCTGGCCCAGCGAGATAGGCATCGGATATCGGGCCCGAAAGCCAAGTCGTGATGAGGTTAGGCGAGGTGGAATAAGCAAGCATGAAGCCTCGGCTGCTCAGCGAAGTCGTGTCGGCGATAAAGATAGATATGGTGTACAGCAGGCAGTTGTTGCCGACTGTGTAGAAGACCTGGGCTGCTGCGTACTGCTCGACCGTCTGACAAGCAGCCATCATGATGAGGCCGATGGTAGTCAAGATTATGGAGAGGAGGTAGCCCTGAGGTCGGCCAAAGACATCGAGAATCTTGGCGAGGGTGAGCTGGGAAACACCACCAATAATACTGCTGATGACAGTGACGGTAGGCGTGAGTGAGTGTTCCTGGAATGCAGAGGTGACAAAGGTGGTCAAGGTTCCCAGAGCACCTTGCTGCATGAGCATGACGAAGTAGATGACCCAAATCATCACGTACGCGATGATCAAGGACGTGGTCGTCCACACCGAGGTGACGGCCTCGATGTTCTGCACACCAGCCTGGGCATCTGGGCTGACGCCCTCTTCACTTTCAACGCTGGAAGGCACATCATTCTCATTGCTCGTATCGACGACAGCGTTGGATTTGGCATTCTGGGGAGGACCTTTAGGCGAAGGCAGCGGACCTGCTTGATCCTCCAAGTTCTTTTCCATTCTATGTCCGATGATGACTTGCAAGGATTCCAAGAGAGTGTAAGACGGATGAAGTTGCGGAGGAGACAAATGGTCAGCACAAAGCAGGAAAGGGCCAAGATACCGCAAACCAATACTTAAAGGATCAATTGGGGCAGTGGCAACGAGTCGAGAGCGATAGGTCAGTCCATCCCTTTCGCGTTGGAGCCCGCGCAGGGATTCGCCAGAAACTTGCTCAAATCTAACCGCCCGCCCACCTGACTTGTCCCTACCGTGGACCCCATTGCCAATACTGAGGTTTGGTTAAGCTACCGGAATCGTTCCATCAAGTCAAAAGGGCTCAGTCCGTATCGCGCGGGAAAACGCGTCGTCGGTGATACGGTAGCAAGCGGATCGTCGTAACTCGATCGACGGATCGTCAGCCAGATAGCTAGAGTTACTCCAGTAGCTACACACGTGCTACAGGATGTATCGAATCTACTACGCCCGGATCTACCCGCAGGGCTGAGCAACAAGCCTCTTAGTTGCGAACTTGTGAAGTAGTAAACGGCTCAACCAGTGAACTTGACCTGTTCCCCTTGCTTCTCATTCACCCCATTGATCTTCTCACCACCTAGTACGCACACCGTCCCTATTCACTCACTCTCGACCATCAATAAAAACTTATTTTATCACAAGACTGGGAACCCTGTAGTAACACCCAACATCTGCGTATCCGGGGCCAATCAGAATATCTGCTCAAGACGCCTAGTCATGGTCCGGAGACGCTTATCATTCCACTTTGCCGCTTCTCATTACCAGCGGAATGGCTAAGAAAGAGTGCATATGCAACTAATGACTCCCACGGAAGGAGTACATCCCACGATTCCCACCTGAGTTTCCGGGTTGCTCCGTGGCATCCCTGCTCACAACTGCTTGCCAAGTTGGGACTCTGGTCGGCCTATGAGCGAGTATGAGAAGATTTCTTACGCGGTTCCTTACAGACGGAACCAACACAAAATGACCAGAAAAGGAAATCGCCTATTTAGCGTCTCTGTCCCTGCATGTGAGGGTATCGTTTAGTTGGTTTGTGGTTGGTCAGCCTCTGCATTTAATTCGTCTAATTGCACTCGTCTTGTCTCCTTGCGGTCCCTGCATCTCTCATCTCGTGTCTAACAAGTTCCTATTGCGGTAATGGCGGTACCAACAGATTGTGGCAAGAGGCTCATTCCTCAGATCCTGGACGCTCTGGCTTCTGAGGAGCCGGACCGTATCATCTACTCGGCTGCTTTGTCTTCTGATATTACTCAGGGATTTCGTCATGTGTCTGCTGCTTCTTTCGCCAGAGCAGTTGACAAGACTGCTTGGCAGCTCCGAGACAAAATTGGAGAGAGCCCAACTATTGAGACGCTTGGCTATATTGGACCGCGTATGTATCCAACCAGGATGTGTGAGATCTGATGACCTGACTTGGTATACTTAGACGATCTACGACACATTCTATTGACGTACGCCTGTGTCAAGGCCGGCTACACAGTCAGTTTAACCACATATGTCAAGACTCGGCTCCAGTTGACTAACACGACTTTCAACGCTGCGTAAAGGCACTATTTCTTTCTCCAAAGAACAGCACCGAAGGCGCTCTCGCCGTCCTCGAAGCGGCAAAGTGCAATGTCTGGGTCAAGCCACAAGGCAAGACCTATCCCCTGGTCGAGGATTTCCTCCAGAAACGCGCCATGAACGTCATCAATCTCCCTGAGCTCGATGAGCTTCTCAATGCTGGACCAAACAAGCCCTTTCCCTACGAGAAGACGTTTGAGGAAGCGACCCAAGACCCGTTCTGCCTCCTTCACACATCCGGCTCTACGGGGCTGCCCAAACCAATCGCATGGTCTCACGGTCTTATCGGCACAATGGATGCTGTGCGACTGCTTCCTCCGACCAAAGGAGACGGTGGGATGGCTCCGTGGACATCGGGATGGGATGACGGTAACAGCATTTATTCGTCCTTTCCAATGAGCCATGTTTGTTCTCTTGACCGTAACAAGACATCTGTGACCTGCTAATCCTAGAAGGGAGCCGGTATCATCATGAATATCCTCATGCCAGCCCTCTTCCGCCTCCACTGCATCATGGGCCCAGTGGACGTGATACCCAATTTGAATCTCGTCCAGTCCCTTGCAGAGAATGCAAAGATTGACATTTGGAGCATGATTCCGTCGCTGGTTGATGAGTTAGGCGAGGCTCCCGATATACTAGCCAGTTTCGCCTCTTCAAAGTTCATTTGCGCATCCGGCGGTAAGCTGTTCCCTCAGGTCTTCCGCGTATCCTTGCCAAGGACTAACTGGATGTGTGCCCAAGGTCCCGTCAGCCCCATCCGCGCCGGCAAAGTAAACGACGTTATCCGCGTGCTCAACTTGACAGGCACAACAGAAGGCCTATTCATCGGAAACCTGTGGGTGAACAGAGAAGATTGGTTCTACTTTGCCTTCCATCCATTCTCTGGCTTCGAGTTCAAGGAGGTAGAGTCAGGCCTTTATGAACACTGGGTGCATCGCAATGAGCACGCATCCCTGTTCCAAGGTATCTTTCACACCTTTCCCGACCAAAAGAGCATCAATCTGAAGGACCTGTACATTAAACATCCCACGAAGCCGAACCTCTGGGCCTACAACGGAAGAAACGATGATATTGTGGTTCTATCAAACGGCTACAAGATATCACCGCTCGATACGGAGGCCCTGGTTACGACACATCCTGCAATTGAAGGGTGCCTTATGGTAAGTGGCTATCTCATCCTTCCCAGGCAAATATGCAACGGCTGAAGCTCACGCATTGAGCAGATTGGTTCAGGAAAGCCCCAGGCAGGGCTGCTGATCGAGTTGAAAGACCCAGCATCCGGAAACGACGATCTCTTCAACAGCATCTGGTCTACAGTAGAAAAGGCCAACGCAGTGTCCCTTCACAAGAACCAGCTCCAACGGGACTACATTGCTTTTGCAGAACCAGACAAGCCCTTTATTCGCACCGATAAGAGAACAGTCAAACGTCGAGCTACCTTGGCACTGTATGCAGACTATATTGAACGCTTCTACGATTCTCGGCTGGAGGATGAAGACACGCAATTCCTCACGATTGACACAAGTTCTGTTGAATCCATCACCCGCGCCATTCGTCACATTTTCGGATCCATGTTGCCTGAGCTGAAAAGCATTTCCCCGGACGAGGATTTATTCAGTCTTGGACTTGACTCGCTTCTCGTCTTCCGCGCCATCAAGTCCATCCGGTCAGCCACGAGTCTACATGATCGACTCTCTCCGCGCCATCTTTATGGAAGCCCGACCCTTTCCCAGTTTGCCACCACTGTATCGCGGCTATTGGCTGAAATGAAAAGTGCCGCTACAAACGGGGCTGCATCGGATGAACATGTCGATCCAGCTGTCGCCAAAATGAGGAAAATGCTCAGCTTGCACAAAGCGCGGCTCTCAGACAAGGTGAACCCGTGTGATCTGATGAATCCAAACATATACGTGGGAATGAAGTTTTACTTCCCTCTCCATGAGGGAGCTCGGTTCGAAGATGTTTTTGTGAGATTGCAGCAAGGCCTCCGCCGCACGATCGATCTGATCCCGGAGCTCGAGGGTAAAGTGATGCGCTGCTCGCCAGACGAGATCGGCTACAAAAAGGGCGATCTTCGCATCACTCTTCCTCCTCTTCCGTCAACGGCCACCTCGTACAAGACATCCACAAACGATTCCGCAGGACCAAGCCATTTACGCTACAAGGACCTTTCCGATACCCTTCCGTCTTTCCAGGAGCTTCAAGCTTCTGGCTTTGTCTCCTCGGCGTTCAAGGACGAAGTTGTCCTCGACTGCCCCTGGTTCCCGCCCCTCCCTACCGACGTTCTCGTCGCCCAAGCCAACTTCATCACGGGCGGCTGCATCCTGGCCATCAACGTTCACCATGCGGCCTTTGATGGCGTCGGCGTCATCACTACTCTGAGGGTATGGGCCGAGAGCTGCAGGTATGTTGAAGGGGACACATCAGCAACATGCAGCTGGTTGGAGCCTGATAACTTGAACCGCAACTTGTTGCATGTTCTATACGAGCAAGAAGGATATGCAAAACCAGCTCACGAGGTGGACCCCAACGTCTGGGGGTTCCTTGGATTTCCGGATCCCGCTGAGCTGCAGAATGGGTACAAACCTCCCACAGCAGAAGCTACAAGGCAGTCGAATCTGCCTATACCACCGCCTTTCCCTCGGAAGTTTGCATGGCCACCTGTACCTCCATCAGACGGTCGCAGCATGAGATCTACTACATTCCTCATTCCAGCTGAGAATCTAGAGAAACTCAAGCAGCAGGTGCTAGCCGATCCAGAAGCCAAAGGAGTTGTCACGTCCATCAGCGATATCGTGCAAGCCTTCTTCTGGCGTGCCGCCATCAAGGCCCGATACCGCGTGGCAAAGGAAGTTCGGGGAGAAACCTTTGGACCCGATGACATATCTATTGTGGAAATGCCAATCGATGCACGCCCATATTTCTCTTCGCTTCTCCCATCGTCTTACATGGGCAGCTGCCTTGTAACCAATCGCCCCTACATGCGTGTGGAGGAACTCTGCGCGCCGGAGACAAGCCTTGGGCGTATTGCCTACATTTTTCGCGAGGCAGCTACACGCATCACACCATCCCTCGTGCACGATGCCTTTACGCTACTCCAGTCGATCCCCGACTACAGCATGCTGACCAACGCGTGCATGGGTCTCGCGGGCATGCACTGCATGATGAACAACATGATCCTTTTCGAGACAGACGAAATCTCTTTTGGTGGTGAGTTCTTAGCTAACAAGGGTGTCCCTAACACAATGCGAGTGCAGATGGACCGTTTCAACACGGCGTTCCGGTTGTTAATCATCCATCCTATGCGAAAGGACGGCGGTGTTGAGCTGCTCCTAGGCACACTTCCTGAAGAGTTTGGCATGTTGACTGCGGATGAAGAGTTTACCAAGTATGCCAGATTCATGGGCTAGGGATATACTAGAATGTAAGAATTGATGAACTTCCATCAAGCTCTCGCTGTAGCTGCAATCCAGTCTCGCCGTTTTCAAAACTTGGTAGCTAATTCGTCGTCGTCACACGCCACACTCGCGGAACATTACTGTATCTTCTCGTTCCAATACCGATGGCAGAATACGTGCTACTGTGTACTTGCATCAAGATAACGAATCAGTGGCAAATGGGTGGCTAAGTGGTTCCCTGAATCCTTCCCGAGGTTCAATGACTTCATACACAAGGAACTAGAAGGAATGTTTAATTGGCTCTTGGGGGCGATGGACTTGGGTCTGTCTTTCATTTCGGGCCTGCCGGTTCCTGCAAGTATGTCTTTGGATGACTCAAGATAGTAGCGTCATGACATAAACATCAGGGTTCAAACCAAGGTCCCTTCGATACCCTCTTACCTCAGATTCCAAGCTTATGCTTTCGTCATGCAAAGCTGCTCTCCATATGAGAAATCCTTCTGAGAAGGTTCGAGGCTGTTAACCAACTGCTCTACCGAGAGATGCCGAATTGCCCCAAAGTGCAGTCAGACTACATCCCACCTGTTCTTCCACACTCTATCCACCACTGCTTCGTAATCAAAGAGTTTTTGCAGATACCCACTGCTTTACTTGACCCCCCTGTCTCGAGTTGCCGAGCTCTCCGCCCGCTCCATGCGGCCGGTGCTGGGAATAGCCAGATGCCAAGCAAAGAAACTTGCGCAAACCAACGCTCGACGTTCAGGCTGAAGATGATAGCTGCAGTAGTGGGACGGCCCGGCGCGTGGGGTTCATGTCTGTCTGGCAAGCAAGCATGTTGCCCCAGCACTCGCACTCACAATCAGTAAGTCGTATTCTTGTTTCCCCGTTCGTTCGTCCAGATATTACGTGCTGCGGGACTGCATGCTGACAGGCCATCAAAGTAAGTTATAAGCCTGTGAGGCTCAGCTAAGCCTGAACAAGCCCCGACTTTACCCGTTTGTGCCGTTCTGTCGGATGCTAACAACTATCCCGTCAACACCTTTCCCACAGAGCCTAGATCGGAATGCACACATCCTTGCCCCTACAGTCTACGCTAATTCCTCCAAGTTACGAAGTACTCATCCCTGAGTATTTACCTCAAATCGCGTGGTCTGACGGTGGGTGAAGATGCGCCAAGGATTCCAACGCGGAATGACTTGGCCATTTGCAGTAGGTTGTAAGCAGCCTAGGATAGATATCATGAGCCTGTATGTATTCTTGGCTTCGGGCTACCGTCCTAAAAAAGAAAATAAATTTGCTCATTCAAGGGCTACTGAAAGAGCAGGATCTAGACGTAAGCCATCTTCCATTACCTACTGTTCGTAATCGTACTAATTCGTTATGTACAGCGGGCTTGGTACTCTGGAGCAAAACATCGCAAGTTTTTGACCTCCATTTCGAGGGACGCCTTTACTCACTCACTTCAGTATACCACATATACATCGAAACTTGTTTCTGTCCAACCATCATGCAAGTTCTTCCCCAAGCTCCAAGCACCCCTATGGGGCCTGCTCAGAATGCTGAGAGCACCGCTATTGTCTCGCGCGAGGCCATGAATGTCACAATGGGTGTCCCAACAACGTCTTCACAGATTCTAGCCATCATCTTCGAGTATGCTCTCGACAAGTTTGAGGACAGCCAGCAGCGACTCGCTGCCGGCGTGACCAAGTTCCTTGCCACTATTGATCACTTTGTCATGGCCGGGAAGAAGGTTGAAATGTGCCTACCAGCGTTCCCCTTCAAGTCAGCAAACAAGGTGTACAAGGTGTTTGGTATTCTGCCAGACAAGGCTGAGGAGTTGGCCTTGGACCGGTTGAACACCATGTGCGCTCGCATTGGAGAGATCTACGCACCCGGGGCGAGACTTACCATTATATCGGATGGTCTCGTCTACAACGGTTCGTACAGCTTCTATCGATCCGAATATGAACACGTTAGCTGATTGTTCACCTTCTGTTCTTGTCTATAGACTTGCTCAATATCCCTGATCGCGACACTTGGGCCTATGGGGAGGCTCTGCGTGCCATGGCCGTCGAAAAGGGGTTCAATCACATCGACTTCTCCAGGCTCAAAGATCTGGTCAAGTTTCCTTTACCTGAGAAATTTGGGGAAATCACCTATGTTGCCAATGCCACAAACTTCCGTCGATATCTCCTCAACAAGTTTGGCAAGGAGGACATTGACATTGACGATGAAATCGCCAAGAAGCCAGACACGCTCATGACCTACCGCGGGTATTGCAGGTTCCTCGAGTCAGACTTGCAGCACATCTTTCCGACCGGCAAGAACCGGAGCAACAATGGGTACAAGAGAGACGTCAAATATCTCGCCAAGGAAATGCTCGTCCGCGGATATGTGAGTGACAACTACCACACTCAACCACATCGCCATTTCTCTCTTTTGCCAACAGACTAATATTTTCTACTAGGCCTTTGCTGAAGCAGTCAAGGACGCCTTTCCGGAGCATCTGCGACTCTCCATTCACCAATCCACAGGTGAACACAAGGTGTCCCTCAGCCTACTCAACACCAAGACTGGGTTCACAACTCCATGGCACTGCAGTGTCGCACTGATGGCAAACGGCGAGTGGCTGAGTGCCCCCATGGGCGAATTCAAGAAGGATCCTCAACTTGAGATTGTCTACGAGGATGGCCGACCCAGTTACTTTTGCGAAAAAGCACCTGAGAAAGAGCCTGAGAAGGCGCTTGCGAAGGAAGACCCCATCAGCAGAAAGCAACAAAAGGGAGCTTTGTACTGGCTGTATTCGTGGCTATAAGGGCAGCATCTCGGCGTTTATCAACAGCCTACTCGTCTATTTCAAGCGTATATCACCTGTTCATGAATTCTACAGGAGCAGAAGATGCTGTGCTATGATATTCCTATTATCTCTATGTTGTCTTCTGATAGAGGCCAAAGAATTAGATTAGATATCAAAATGAAGTTTCATCTCACGAATAATCGCGGATCACACGAGACATCGGATAACTTTAGGTGAGCATGGATTGACATACAAGGTGTTCTGCTTCAAAAGTCTCAGGGTAGTAGCTCAGGCACACAAAAACAAGTGCAACAACATCTAGGTAAGACGGGCAACAAATCTAGTCCTACTGCCGTGTTCAATGAATAGCCGTGACTCCCTTTCCTAGGAAAAGGATTCAAGTTTAGGTTTCAACATCTACTGACATTGTTTTACATACTCGGCGAAATGCAGCAGTGCCCGAGATGCATTCGCAAACTACCCTGCAGGACGCTCCTTGGAATCCTTCAAATTTCCGCGCTGCCACCAGCCACGTTGAAGGATGTCGGTGTTTAAAGAGATCAATTGAGAAAGTGCATAAAATAATTAGTATCATTACTATTTGTTTCTTCGTTTCACGTATATACAGAGAGATATATCACTGTCACCTGCCTAATCAGCTAGACATGCATTTGCACACGAGTGGCTTGCAGCTGAAACTCATCCATTCCATCGCAGCCGTCATGATCATACGTGATGTGGTGGCGAGGAAGCCGCACGGCCTATTACACAACCGTAGCATACCTGTACGTCTCAAATAGATAAAAGGAAGAATCCATTTGTACTTATATACGTATAAATATCCCATAGTCACAAGCAAAATTGATCTGCCTAATCTGCACAGTTACATCTTACCAACATGCATGCAACCATCTCACTATATGCCGGCCTAGGCCTGGCTGTTGGTGCACTCGCCACCGTCGTCCCTAAAGCGACCACGGAAAAGCCTGTGTAAGCAAGACTCAATTTCATACGGCGCAGAGGGCTAACTAGGAATGCATAGATTTGCTCATTACATGGTTCGTCACGACGCCGATGCTCACGCTGGAAGAACTCACTCTTCTGACTGTTATAGGTTGGGAATATTTACGACGAAGACGTCTACACGGACATTGTCGACGCGCAAAACCTTGGCATCGACGCCTTTGCCATCAATTTTGGTGACTCATTTCACTACCGCGGAATGCGACCATGGCTGACGTAGAAGAAGATCAATACGCGTGGTGGTCCAACGAGACCGTGGATTACCTCTTCAACAATGCCGACACACTGGGCTTCAAGATATTCTTCTCGTTTGACATGTCAGGAAGCTACTTCTCGAGCCCGGACGAATATGCGACCTATCTCCAAGGATATCTGTCGCGAGACTCGTACTACAAGTACAATGGGGTCAATCTCGTGAGCACATTTGGGGCAAGTTGGCTGGTCCTGATCTGATCAAGCCCATAACTGACCTCGTCGCAGGGTGAATCTGTCACGAACGATCAATGGCAGAGTCTCAGAGGCACGGTGGGCGACATCTTGATTGTGCCCGCATTCTACCAGAGCACCCCTTCCACCTCGTTCTTTGACCAGTATTCCGAATTGGTAAGTATTGCGCGACTCATTATTTTATCCTGACTAATGTGAAAGGATGGCTTGATGAACTGGAATTCGTGGCCTTCGACTACCGACGGCAAGGTGGTCGTGTCAGATACTGACGACAAGACATACCTCGAAGCCGCGCAGAACGCCGGCAAGCTCTTCATGATGGGCGTGTCGCCCCTCCAGTTCAAGCACCTCGACAGCTCCGACAATTGGTATCGCCGAGGTGAAGAGAACCTCGAGTACCGGTTCGGCCAGGTGCTCGATCTCCAGCCAGACATGATTGAGCTGCAGACGTGGAACGACGGTGGTGAGAGCCATTACATGGGGAACCTCTGGTTCGAGGCCCTCAATGGCTCTGCGGTACCAACTTACACGGACGGTTACAACCACACAGGCTACTGGGAGGTTCTGCCGGCCTTCATCAAGGCGTGGAAGCGAGGCGACACGACCACCGATAACATGGTGCCCACGAACGGGGAGGCGGCGCAGGGAGTGTTTTGGCACCACACGCTTTTGACGACGGCGGATTGTTCCTCGGATTCATTGGGCAAGCCAGATGGCATTGACAATGCAGAAGATATTGTCTCGGTAAGTGGGATGCCCGTTTCTTGAGCGAACTGAACTGACCAATTGGCAGGGCATCGTCTTGGTGGCAGAAGGCCAGACAAGTCTCAGCGTCTCCGTCGCGAGCGGCTCAACGGTGCTGGGAACTCAAGATCTCGACATCGGGTTCAACAAATTCTCCTTTTCGAATTTGACGACTGCGACAGTCACAGTGACTGTCGTCAACGGCGATGCAACCGTCCTTCAAAGGTCCGGACCACTCGATGTACGTCTTTTTTGCTCTGCAAGCGGAAATCGCAAATGTACTAAACATCTCCAGGTCGTCGATTCGAGCTCACTGTGCAACTACAACTTCCAGGTGGTGCCTTTATCCACGTAAGACCAGCCGTAGCGTGAACCGTCTGTAGGCAGCGTGCGTCTGGTGATGGACCTGAGCGGCCAACCCCAATGCAAAGCCCACCACACTCGCGTATTCTTCGTAGCAGTGTGGCGTTGAGCGGGAGGGGCGCCGTGTAAGCACTAAGAGAATAGCCAGTCGATAGTAGCGATAAATAGGCGAGAGAATCATGGCACATTGCAGCATACCCAGGTGATAGACTACCTTGATGTGAAAGAGAAACAGCGGGAATCTATCCAACTTCAAGTATCCGTACAGTTTTCACGTTTGGG
Source organism: Rugonectria rugulosa (assembly GCA_023509875.1). Taxonomy (NCBI): domain Eukaryota; kingdom Fungi; phylum Ascomycota; class Sordariomycetes; order Hypocreales; family Nectriaceae; genus Rugonectria; species Rugonectria rugulosa. The sequence goes on from JALNIO010000155.1 coordinate 37,057, forward strand.
CAAGAGACCTTTTGTCCGACTTGGCGTACAACGTACTCCGAACTGTTTTTTTAGGATACGCATGCCCCTTGCTAAATAAAGCCTACTCTCCCCTGCGTCGGGCCCAGTCGATCCCTGCTTAATTTAGGGGCCGGAGAAGGAAAATTGACGAGACAGCCAGTCAAGCTTCTCGTTTCAAGACCAGTCTAACCTCATCCTCCACGGCCCGCAGGATCCCAGAACGCCTTCAGAGCCAGGCGTGCTACGGGTCAATGTCTGCTGTTGGCAAACTCCCTTCCAGTGGCGGCGGCGTTGGTTCGTTCCCGTCGCCTTGCATGTTTGTCTGTCTTGCTTGCTTATTCACTGATACTCTGCCCTACTGCCCTGTGAGGTGGGAACAGATATGGGGATGAAGGGAGCTGTAACCAGTGCCAGGCCGCATTCAGCTGTAGGAACGACATGGGTGCCCTGTCTAGAACGAGGCGATGCCGCTCCTTCGCGTTCGCATTTCAGGGTTGTCATTGAATACGATGTAATTTCCCAGAAGCCTTCTGGACTTTTTCTTCATAAACAACATCACCATCGACACTCATTTGAAGACAATTGATCGCACATACAGCTTCTGTAATACTCACAATGGCTGCCCCCTCGCCAGCGTCCACCTCGGCCGAGCCGTCAGGCCCCGTCTCCCCGCCATCATACCCTTCAACGCCAGCGCAGCAAGCACTCAAGCCGGATCCCAAGTCTGACGAGAAGATTGCCTACGAGAAGCCCATCCCCGAGGAAGGCATTGAGCCCGTCCCGTCAGTCGCTGTATCTTCGAGTCTATGGGAATCATCTGGCTAATAGAAAACTTGTGCAGAAACCCCAACGATGGCGACAATCTCCCCGAGGTCGTGCCCGAAGGCCACGCCTACCACTCCACCAACTTCAACGAGAAGCCGACTCCGAATCAAACACCCGTTCTCGACTCCAAGTTGGCCATGCGCAGCGCCGACGACGTCCAAAATATCCCTCCCGTTCAGATGCCTCCGCCTCCAGGCTACAACGGACACCAGATGATGTCCATGGCGCCGCCCGCGAACCAGTCCAACGGCAACTTCGCTCCCACGATCGATTCTGATACCGTCACGCCTCTCTACCTCCTCGGAGACCAGAGCGACACCGTCGACTGCCCCTTCTGCCGGCGCCGAACAACCACCGTGATTCAGAAATCGCCCTCGTGGCTCACCCAGTACGCATCCCCCCTCCTCCCCAAACTCGCGCATCCATCTCCCGCTAACTCGAGCCCTAGTGTCGTCGCCATGTGTCTCTTCTTCATCAGCGTCTGCGGTGTTGTCGCGCCGTACATGCTGCACTGGTCAAGCCACATAAGCCACTACTGCCAGAACTGCAACCGCAAGGTCGCGTACCGCAACTATGGCTCCAACAAGGTGGTGGCCCTGGGAACGCCCGACCACCTGAGGGAGGTGTCCAAGTTTCAGCCTGCAGAGCCTAAGGCGCCGGGCATGAACCCCCAAGCCGTGCAGCAGGCTTGACAGGGGTGGTCAGTTGTATAAGATGAAGCGGAGTAGCATGGAGTTGGGAGGTTTGGGGAGGTCCTTCTTTGCATATAAAACAACGGTATTCTCTTTGTATTCGCGACGTGTTTAATATCTGCAGTAATCCAAGGGTGTAGCCAATCGACGGAAACAATCGAGACATAGACGGTGTCGTCTTGTACAGCACGTTGATGGAGCGAATGCACTGGAGGTTGCGACCGATAACATCACACAGGGTAACTGTTTATCAAGTGCCCTACGTTCCTGGCAACCGATACCACATAAAATGTGTTGGGACACATTTGAGCGTGCCATTTCATATAATTAGCCAGGTGTTCTATTCCTGCTATATACAATCTAAGTCGGCTTGTCCAGTCTAATTAATATGCAATCTGCCTGTATCCAAGGCAGGTCTACCCCAATGAGCCCGTCAATCATCTCCTTGACACAGCGCCATCTCCGTTCACCTCAACGGCCGAGCCAGCAACGCCAGAAGAACCGTTCAATGCAGCGCTGCCCTCCGAAGAAGCCAAGAGAGGTTCTCTCTCAGCGCTGGCCTTTTCTGGCTTAGTGCGCGGCTTCCTCAGTCCGTACGAGGCGACGACCCGGATACCGAGAACGCCCATGACGCTGCTGAAAAGAATGGCGACGATGCCCTTGAATGTGAACCTGGCGAGAAGTTAGCAAACGAGCGTCCATGTGCGTCTCGTGGGAGGGACACTTACCCAGCCGGCAGCGGCGGGGGAGGCGAGTTCTCGCCCGCAAGATCAAGAAGGTCGTCAGTGTTACCTGCAGCGTTGCCCTTGGACGGAATGCTGCCAGCCACGCAGGCCTCGAGGTGATTCGCGGGGAGCTGGATCGAGGATTGCAGCTCCAGCGGCGCCTCGACAAAGGTGGCCAGCAAACCCGACGCGACGTGCCACTCAATGTGGCAGTGGAACAGCCACACGCCCGGGTTGTCGGCCTTGAAGCGGAGCACGACGTAGCCCTCGGGGAGCACAACGACGGTGTCGCGGCGGACGGGCGTCTGCGCGAACTCGACGCCGGATCCGGGGTACAGGCCGGCCTCGTCGGGGCTGCGGTACAGGATCTGGAAGTCGTGGCCGTGGATGTGGAACGGGTGCCGCCCCGAGTCCTGGTTGTTGAGCACAATCTGCACCACCTCGTCCTTTTCCAGCACGAAGCTGTTGGTGTGCGACCCGTACACGCGCGGGTTGGTCGCAAATTCGCCGCTCGTCAGGACCGTGTACAGCGTCGGGACCTTGGGCGCCCTGTAGGTGATGTTGTTGAAGAAGGCGTAGTTGGCGCCGTCGCGCAGGTTGTCCATGATGACGTTGAGCTCAATCTCCTTGGTCGGCTCGGGGAGGATCTCCATCTCGTCGTAGGGCGTCAAGTTCACGTCGTCAAACGGCTCAAACTCGTCGACGAGGGCCGGCTTGGGCAGGGACTTGGCCTCGTCGTAGACCAGCCAGCCGGTAACGTTCCAGTCCAGATCATCGGGCATGACATCAAACAACGTCTGCAAATACTCTGTCAGCGTTTCGTCACCGTTTTACTATGACTACGCTCGAAACCTACCGTGTCCATGCTCGCGACAATGGGAAAGTTGGCCTCGCTGTTGCTCTTGGTGGTGATGAGGAAGCTGCATCGCTGCGCTGCAGACAGATAAATCATGTCGGCCTCGGCAGGTTTGGTGTACACTCCGTCAACCTCGACAATGGTCATGTTGTGTCCCTCGATCCAGAAATATTGCCCTGCAAAAGCGCCAATGTTGATCAAACGGACGAGATACGTCTTCCCCTGCTGAATAGGGACCTTTAGATTCTGCGTCTCGTTCATCAGAGCTGCCTGGGGCACAGGTTCAGCGCCGGTAGGGTTGCCCTTGGCGATGAAATCAGGAATCATCACTCGCATCTCCTCGTGGTACCAATCCGAAAGAGTCATGACAATCTCCTCGTCATACTGTCCATCAAAGGGAGACTCGGGGTCATGGATAATGAGAGGCCCCCTAAGACCGTCGGGATACTGGCCCTCGGCATGTGAATGGTACCAATAGGTACCTGGTTGAGTAATCTAAGAAAACGTCAGACTAACGGAGCAGCCAAGAAAGCAAGCAAGCAGCTTACGGTAAAGTTGTACAAGAATGAGCTCCCAGCTTGGATAGGGCACTGCGTCACCTGCGCTGGGCCGTCCATGTGGTTGGTGCCATTCATGAACAAGCCATGGAAGTGCAGCGACGTCGACTGGTTACCCAGGCCATTGTGCGCGTTGATGAGAATGGTGTCGCCGACGTTGGCTTCAATGCGAGGAATGGGCCACTGGCCGTTGATGCCGATGGTCGGTCGCTCAAAGGCACCGTCGGGATTGGCTCTCACCCATTCGATGGTGAAGTCGTATGACACCGTCTTTGCCAGGGCAGATGCCAGCAAAAGGGACAGACTTGGGAAGAGGCCGGCTCGCATCTTTCTCGTTGGGCGCAGTGCAGGCCCTTTTAAAGATGTTCGGTGATGCAGCGTCGGACGCTCGAATGAGCTGGTTTGAGGGGATAACGAGCTTGTCTCAGACGCACAAGGCACCGCCAATTACCTCAGACAAAGATCCAGAGACCGGCTCGGCGGACGTTGCTCCGGATGAAGACGCACCGGTTACGCGCACTATGTACGTAGTCTAGCACGTACAGTACGGAGGCTGCGTACTCGCACAAAATCTTATCAATCAGATATTAAATCCCGGTATCGGGTGACGGATCTGCAGGGGTCTCTTGGTCAAAGGATGGGATGCCAAGGAACCATGCGTCTCACCTGATGAAGTGTGAATGATGGCTTTCAAGGGAATGAAGAGGGCGAATAGAGACAGGCAGGCAGACGAGACGTCAACATTCCAGCGTCGATTACAGCCTCACTCCCACTGTAAAGAACAAGAAAGAAGCCACTGACTGAACAATGATGAGGGGTCAACTACCCATCTCTAGCAACAAAAACCCCATTCAAAACTTTTCCATCCCCCGTTCGTTCGTCTCACACAAGCCCCAAGCCAAAGCCCAACCCCACGCTTTTAGCACCACAAGACCACGCCCACGAGACCCTTCTCCAGCGTGATTCCGACACTTCTAGGGCTTGAGGACTTTTACTCCAAGTGGGCTCAGCTTTCTCCTTTGACCCAAGACGGCTAACAAACCGAGGCACCAGAGGAAAGACGGAAAAAAAAATTAAAACTGGACGCGTACAAGGGACACAGCCGCCAACAGTATGTACAAGGATATTTGCTACTGTGTTTCCTGCTTCCCCCACGGCATCGGAGGCTCTCGGCTGTTTGCCCTTTGGCTCGTCAGCCTCTTTTTATCTGATCTAATCTTTGCGATCAGACTTGGATGATGCAAGACGAGTCGAACGGGTTCGGATCTCTCCAACAGTTTATTCCAACCTCCGACGTCGTTGATCCAGCCCTCTCGTCGTAAAAAGAAAACTTGCTCACCCTTCTTCGTCGCCTGCCAAACGATCCTCGTGGTCTCAAGCAAAATGGGGCTCGAGCTGTTTTCCGTCCCAGTCTTCGTCGTCGTCTTCCGCGAGACGCTGGAGACGGCCATTATCGTGTCGGTCCTGCTCGCCTTTCTCAAGCAGACCCTCGATGGCGAGGAGAGGGACCAGAAGCTGTACAAAGCCCTGCGCGCACAGGCAAGTAATTGCCTCTCTGGATTGCTTACACTGCAGTCGGGACTAACAACAACCAGGTATGGCTGGGTACGGCTATAGGCTTTGCCATTTGCCTCATCGGCTCCGGCGTCATCATCGGCATCTTTTACCTCTTGGGCACCGATGCGTGGGCAGACCACGAGTACTACTATGAAGCCGTCTTTTCGCTCATTTCATCCGTCATCATCACCATCATGGGCGGTGCCCTGCTGCGCGTCGGCAATATGCAGGAGAAGTGGCAAGCCAAGCTGGCCAAGGCCATTGAGGCTCCCATCAGGGCCAGTGGTAACCAGAGCTGGCTTGTCCACTTCTTCGAAAAGTACGCCATGTTCGCGCTGCCCTTTATCACGGTGCTCCGTGAGGGTATCGAGGGTATCGTCTTCGTCGCTGGTGTGTCGTTCTCTGCGCCCAAGTCTGCTGTTCCGCTCCCGGTCATCTTTGGCTTGATCTTTGGTGCATTGGTTGGCTACGGTCTCTACAGGTGAGTTCTCCATCGTTGCAGGAATTGTGTGTCCCTGACTAACCCTCCCCAGGGGTGGCTCTTCGGCAAAGCTTCAGGTATTCCTGGTGGCTTCCACCTGTCTCCTCTACCTTGTCGCAGCCGGCCTCTTCTCTCGAGGCGTCTGGCTTATTGAGCAGCAGCAGTGGAACAAGGTGGTCGGTGGTGATGCCGCTGAGCTCGGTGATGGACCTGGTTCGTACGACATTGATCGAAGCATCTGGCACGTCAACGTAAGTCTTACTCATCTACGGCCAACTTTATGATCTTCAGTTTCCATTTCCGCCCGCTTCTCCGATGTATTCTCAAACAAAACTAATATACGGGCAGTGCTGTAACCCCCAGCTCAACGGTGGCGGTCCTTGGGCCATCCTCAACGCCATCTTTGGCTGGAACAACTCGGCAACCTACGGTTCCGTAGTTGCTTATAACATCTACTGGGTCCTCGTCATCGGCCAGTTCAGTGCCATGCGGTTCAAGGAGGACCACGGCCACTGGCCCTTTGCAAAAGCCAAGGTGCCGGAAGAGGACGAACAACATCTCATTGAGCAAGAGTAGGCTCGATGAGGAAGATTGTACAGTATCCCAGCGAGCACCACGGGCTGCATCATGATTATTGGGATATTGACTTGATTTGGCGGTATATCTGGCTCCAAAAAGAATAATGAGTGCACGAGTCGTTGTGGTCACCAATCATGGATAGAATGAAAGCATGGCTGGGCTTATTTATTACTGCTCAATTGAAAGAATAAACAAAGTCAGGAAATCGTTCAGGGCGTCTCGCACCCTTCCGTCGCAAAGGTAGCCAACATTCTCTAAATGCTCGCCCGCCAAACAACCAAGCCAAATACACCCTGTTCCCCAGAATCATTATGTACACACTCGTATGAGCCATCGAAACGTCGCGTCCTTGATCATTTACCCCATTCCCTCTCTTCCGGACCCCCGAGCATCTAATTGGTATCCATCAAACCGCAGGCCACGTATATCGACATGGGATTGCTGATGGCATATCCAAATCCCATCGTGCCTCTACAATTGTCTTCCAAGCAAAGCTCACCCGCAAAACTCTAGTCCAACGAATTCAGCTACTTCCGTCACAAGTCCATTCACTCATCCTCCAGTCTGGCCCTCTTTCTGGGTCGACCTGGGCCACGGGCAACTCCTCGCTTGGGCTTTTGCGTCGAGGTATCAGGAGCAGCCCCGTTCTTCGCCTCAAATTTGATGAGCTCCTCCGGCGCGATCTGCTTCAGCTTGCTCTCATGCTCCCACGAGGACTCGCTGCGACGGTAGCCAACCCATTGGACTTGGTACATGAATTCCTTCTTTCTCGGCTTGGGCGGCTCACGCTTCAGCACGCGGAAGACGTGGTACACTTCCAGGCCGGTGGCTGCATCGCGCCCGCCAACGCTGTCCCAATACTTGTAGATGAGTGTCGGGACTTGTTGCTGAAGACTCCATTCAGTCTCCCACGTCTTTTCGCCGTTTACCCACTTGACTCTGATATCCACCGTCGCATTATTCTCGTCGATGCGATGGGTCTCGAACGAATCAATCTCGACCTCGCCGAGATCTTGGGGTTGGCTGATGGTCTGAGGCTGGCTCGACTCGGCCGGAGCGGGCTCCTCGATCTGAATCTGCGGGATAGGGTCGAGGGGGATTTCGGGCTTCTTCTGAAGGGTCTGGGGATCGATGGAATCTTCCTTGGGAATAGGCGATGGCTGACGGAGGCCGTGTCCCCCTGCAGCAGCAATGACGGTTGTATCAACTTCTCGGTCATAGTTTCGATCAATGTCGATATCGCGGATAATGTCTCGGCCAATGCTGCTATCTCGTGCGGGGGTCATGCCAGAGGGCGTGCTTCGGCCGTCATTCCTCTTTTTTGTTTTCAGAGGCGATGCAGGAACATCATAGGGATCTATCAATGGACATTGCCATCAGTCCAGTCCTCTCGTTGTGGTGCAATGCGTACCACCATCGGTGGCATGAGGGGGTCAGGAGAGGCGCATACCTGCAGGGCCCGGCGGGGGAAACATGATGGCGCTCAGCGAGGAAGTCATGGCGTACAAAACGACGTCGGCGCTGAATCAATGCTTCAAAACGATGGAAACGCAAAAAATACCGCAAACTTGGCGATTGCCTCTCTCAATGATGTTGTTGGTGATGAGCTGAACGCGTTGGCTCAGCGCGTTGGCCGCCTAATTGCACCATTTGACACTGCCACAATCCCTCCGCCACAGCGGCTACCTCTCCCGTAGCTTACCAGCCACAGACAGCTCTGCCAACAATCATGCTGACAGCTTCTTGGCTGGGTTAGTAGAAGCTGGAGCGCCCTCGAGCTACTTGAGAAGAGAAGAACTCTACCAAGTACAAGGGCATCTTTTAGAATTAGAATCGATGGTGGATATTCCCAAGGCACATGCAATTAATTCTCGGTGTGTTGGCGAGTCAAACACGGACCCATAGCCCAATTATGCACACCTTATGCATAATATGTGTATTACATTACCTCAGCACCATCCCATCCTCATACTGGTACTGGCTCGGCGACTCAGCACGGCACTAGATAAGTGATTTTCTTCGAGAATAAAATGCACAGTATATAGTAAGGATTTACGTGCAATTATTCCTGCGCAAAGCTGCGTCGGTGAACAGAATGGACAAGGTTTGGAGCACAGTGAGACCAGCCCCATGTGGGTTAATTCTCGTATTGTCCATGGATGAATGAACATTGAAACGACTTACATGAAGCTCGAAAGTGGCATAGCACAGTTGTGCTCCAATTGGTTTGCACAATAACGTGTTCTTTGCGTATTGAAAAAGATACAGCGTAATTCAGCTGGATAAAATAGAGGCTTGGGTTTTTGCGAAGCAGTTGCTATTGTCCCTTTTAGATTGGGTATTGGAAGACTGCTAGGCAACAAACCAGCTCTCATTTGTCACGAGCAACCACCTTGAGACAATTCAATTGAGCCGATACTATGTAACTAAAGTCTTCCCTTTATTTATTCTATCTCCTATTACACAAGTATTTGTTTCTCACCTTTACAGCCGAGCTACGGAGTACATGTTTGCAAGTTCCTCTTGTACGCCTACCCGAGAGCAGACGCCCAAATTGGAACCAAACATCTTAATCCCAACCTTGTGCTAGAGGATCCCCACATCAGTATCGCATCATACATCGAAGGGCAAAACGCGACCTCCTCGTCTGCAACATGGATTCCTACAATAAAAGATTTCCGTACACGTAAAGAGCAAAAAAGGGCTCCGCCGGGGTTCGAACCCGGGACCTTGTAGAATTGAGAAAGAGTTCCCAAACCACAAATCCTACCACTAGACCACGAAGCCCGATAAGCATTGCTGGTCGCGCTCACTGGTGACTCTATCAAACCGACCCTGGTTCTCAGAGGGTGGTTTCAGGTAGGATCTGGCCAATTAACTCTATCTATCTCTTATTTCATAACGGCGGTGATAAAATACGCCGTCTCAGCCTTCCGTATTACCAGTCAACTCGTCAGTGCAGCAACAGCTACCCACCGCGTAACTGCCCGTGTCCTCTTCTCCCTTCGTGCCCAGACTGGTTACACGCCTCCAATGTCTCACATTCTGCCTTTCCACACCGCCCCAATCTGCTCGTTGATGCTCGATGCATTGTGAGCTTCGTTCTGGACACATTTCATCTGCATATCCAAGGTAAAAATGTCCATCCGTCTCGAATTTGTATCGTTTCTTCGCTCCTTGGCCTGTTTCCAGGCGTACCCCGCCCCAATGAGCCAGGATGCTCCAGCGCCTCGGACTGAGCCGAGCCCCCACCCTGAGGACCAGGATCGGTTCCCAGCGGACGGCTACGAGCACTGCGCGTACGACTGGGAGAGGCCGCCGGATGATCCAGTAGAGTTTGAGGCTTGGCTGCGAGAAAAAGAAGTCGATCTGGATGAGCATGTCATGGATTGGAAGGGCTTGTCCCTGAAAGAACTTGGCCCGCTGAAGAGGTTCGATACAGTTCCCATCTTCACGTCTCATCAGCCCGACATTAAACTGGTACCGCACTTTAAAATACATTTATCCGGCATCGCACTGACGAACCGCCTAGTTTCGCGTTTACCTCTTCGAAAAGATGCTCATCTGCGCCAAGGAGAAACAAGTCTCCCTTGCCGAAATGATTGAAAGAGGCGTCATTCCTCCAGATGAGGCCCCTTTCCTCCCAGAAGGCGAAGATTGTGTGGAATCCGTCTATATGTTGCAGGGCAGGATCTTCGGCAACACCCTCACGGACGTCGTGACCTATACCACGCCGCGTATGTATACCCCGTCTGACTACATTCTCTGTGACTTTGGTTCTGATTCGAATAGAGACGTATGTGGTTGAAACGTTTTGGAAGGACGACCAAGGAATCCATCGCTACTTTTCGATGCACTTTGAACATGAGAAAGATATGAAGAACTGGGGGATCGCAATGTCTAGGCTGAGGAGCGAGAACGCACCCAGATGCATCATCATTGAGAGAAAAGCGTCTCCAGGACCGACGACGTCGACCCGCATGATGGTTTAAGTCAGTAAGATAAATAAAAGTTGCGTGCTTGAGTGAATTACAAGTAGATGTGTTTTGAGGAAAGCATGTAAACATGCATAAAAGTGCGGTACATCGACCTCAGTGCAACGTCGTCTTGCGCCTGAAAGGCTAGACAAAACTGGACTTTGCCCCCCCCTCAAGCCCCCCTTCTTCAAGTCAGATCAACGTTAATCGTTAATGTTACCATATTCTATCGTTAATCTGCGCTAGAATCGGTGATTGCCATGGGGATTGACAGAATACTAGGTTGGCTCCAACATTCACGGGTTGCAATATGGAGTTATCCACACACGCCTGCTGAGCAAGTGCATCACTGCATTAGGTACTCCGTACTGTACCCATGCAAACATCAAGCCCACGTCCTGGATGCTTCGGCTCATCACATGCCCCAATGAGCAAGGAATGGTAGACTGCCGAGCCGAAAGAAAAGGCTCTTTCCTCTCCAGGATCGTTTGTTTTCGAGGGCTCGTTTAAAATAGTTGCCCGTCGTCTGGGATTCGCCGCCTTGGCTGTCGCACGTCATGGCCGCCATGACCTACAACCGTTAGCTTGGGACGGCGGGCAGCCAATGGGTTCAGTATGCTTGCAAACCCGCCAGCATACGTGATCTGGATGCTTGGAACTTATGATTTCTCGGATGCAAGGCTTCGGTGACGGGAAAAGTTGGTGCTTGCCACGATGCGATGCTTATGGTCAGCTGTGGTCGTGGTTCTGCATGGCATCATCCTGTAGGAAGCGCCAGGAGGAGGAAGAAGGACTGGTCTAATATGGTGAAAATTCACTGTAACCTGATGCAATGGTCAGCTCGGGGAGTTCAGAGACTGCTCGATCAACTCCCCGACGGCTAGGCATAGCTGCTGTCCTATGCTCGCGCCGTACCGAAGGTTGCGTCGATCACGGCAACGCCGCCATGTAAGCTGCACGCGAGCAAACAAAGCCACAATCACCTCATAGCTTGGCCTGGCCACCTGGGGAAAAATTTTCATGAGAGGAGGGATGAAAAGTCTATTTCATTTACAAAAACAATTTAGTCGGCTTGGCCGTCTGTGAAAAAAAGTCTTTGCACGTCTGATCATGTTACCACATTGTATTCGTTGACGATTCGTATGCGTGGGATGCCATGTAAGCCTCGAACCCAAAGGACCGGATAGGACGCCTGGGCAACAGATTAACATTGACGGTGATGGCTCCCCGGTGACTGGACCGTTCGCCCGGAGTAGCACTGAAGTGGAAGGTGAAGCCAATCCATTAGCAACGACTGGAGAGCTTGGCTGTCCTTCAAGGGAGCCTCATGTCAGATGAAGCTTTGTTGTGGATAAAATTTGCTTTGGGTGAGCTGCTGATTGGCGTTGCAGCTGGGGCGGATGCGATCACATCAGATTGCGCCATCGGCCCTGTCATCCCCAAGGAAGAAACCATGACACATTGGCTGCCCACGTTGGGATCAGGGACCCTTCCGTAGCATGAGCTTGTTTCGCTAGGTACACTGAAAGCTGTACCTGTAGCACCTTGCAACCTCCGCAAGCCTCTACAAGCCGCCTCTTCCCGCGACCCCTTCTCTCATACTCCTTACATGCGCGGTTCCTATTCGGCGCTTTTTGTCCTGTCGTGAACAGGCCAAGGGATGACACGATGGAGTCTGATTCTTGCCAAGCTCTCGGCTCCAGGCCCGAACGCACCTTCTGGTCTGCTTCTAGACGCCTTTTGCCTCTCTCATGTTGACGGCTTGTGCTTCCCCAGGGGGGTCTCAACAAAGGCGCCACTCCGATGGAGACTTTTACGTTTCTGTTCCTGCGCTCTGGGAAGCATTCATAAGGCCGTTGTAACCCAGCATCTCTGGTCGTTCTGGCATTCTCAGAAATCCAACTTGCCTTGGAAGCTCACTCCATTCTCTCGTTTCTCTTCTCCGCACCCGACTTTGTGCTCCTTGGGTTGGCACCACCCCATCATACCTTGCCATGAGCCAAGACGAGGACCCCAAGGGCCCTGTGGCCTACGATGGCACCAAGCAAGATGCAAACATCTCTCGTGCTGGATCAGATACCGAGTCTGGTGCGTAAAGACTACTATAGGACAACATGCCAGCTCCCCCACTGACTCCCTTGTAGGTCGTCTGCACGCCGCCAGTGATGCTAAACGCCAGATCGGTGTCCTCAGCGCATCCATGCTCATCTTCAACCGAATGATCGGTACCGGTATCTTCGCGACTCCCTCGTCGATTCTCTCCCTATCTGGCAGCACCGGTCTATCACTGTTCATGTGGGTTGCCGGTGCCCTCATCGCTGCCGCTGGAACGGCTGTCTATCTGGAATTCGGCACTGCTCTCCCCAAGAACGGCGGCGAGAAGAACTATCTCGAATACGTCTACCGAAAGCCCAGGTTCCTCATCACGGGCATGTACGCTGGCTATGTTGTTCTCCTGGGTTGGGCCTCTGGCAACTCGGTCGTCTTTGGCGAGTATATTCTTCATGCTGCGCAGGTCGACGTCGACCGTTGGAATCAGCGAGGTGTTGGTCTGGCCTGTATCACCACTGCTTTCATCATCCACGGTACTGCTCTGAAGTGGGGAATCCGACTGCAAAACGTGCTGGGAGTCATCAAGATCATCATCGTCCTCATTATCATCTTGGGAGGCTTCATTGCTCTTGGAGGACACCTGAAGATTGATGAGAAGCCCAACAACTTCCACAATGCCTTTGAAGGTACCACAGGCAGCGCATATGGTGTCGTTACTGCCCTGTACAATGTCATTTGGGGTTTCGTCGGCTACTCCAACGCCAACTACGCCCTGAGTGAGACCAAGAACCCTGTGCGCACACTCAAGATTGCCGCTCCAGTCGCCATCATCACCGTCTCGATCCTGTACATGCTCGCCAATGTCGCCTACTTTGCCGCCGTGCCCAAGGCTGAGATCCTGGCCTCGAAGCGCCTGGTCGCAGCGTCGCTCTTCCGAAATGTATTCGGTAATACCGCTGAGCGTGCGCTCTCCGTCTTTGTCGCTTTGTCGGCTTTCGGCAACGTTCTCAGTGTCATTTTCTCCCAAGGTCGTCTTGTCCAGGAGCTTGGTCGTGAGGGTATTCTACCCTTCTCTCGCCTCTGGGCCAGCAACCGTCCCTTCAATGCTCCTCTTGCTGGTCTGTTTGAGCATTGGCTCATTTGTGTTGTTGTCATCCTCGCACCTCCTCCTGGCGATGCCTACAACTTTATCCTCAAGTAAGTTGCATTCTTTCTCCATGCGTACATGTATGGTATGCTAATTCGAACAGTCTAATCTCTTACCCCCTTGCCATCATCAACGCGACCGTGGCTGCCGGTCTTCTTCACCTGTACCTCAACCGCGAGGCTTGGAACTGGAACCCTCCGATCAAGGCTACCCTCCCAGTGGTCGTCTTCTTCATGCTCAGCAACATCTACCTCGTCATTGCACCCTTCGTACCTCCCACCGACGGCCAGAACGTGTACGAGGACCTGCCCTACTGGATCCACTGCGTTGTCGGCTTCGGTGTCCTCTTTGCCGGTGGTGTTTACTGGCTGTTCTGGGCCAAGATTCTCCCCAAGCTTGGCCACTATGAGCTCACGCGGGAAGTTGTCGTGCATGAAATCGATGGATGGGAAGCGAATGTTTTCGTCAGGAAGCCACTGCCTCGCAATTAGATGTTAGTTTGTATCCTTCGGCCGCGCGATAGCACTTATTAGAAATATTGTGCAGGGCATTAATAATATCTTTAATCTAAAATCACAAGACTCTCTGTTGAGAGTCACTGCACCAAGGGCAGAGACGTTTTTCTTAGGTATTGAGAGACAACCTGTGACGTGTTCTCCTTTGGGACTACTCCGTACTTGGCCTTCAATCATACTGCATCTCATTCCTGGCGTAATCTCCTCCAGGTCATTTCCTGTACCCCCAAATAGCAGCTTTCCCACTGTAACTACGGCAGTTAGTGAATAACTCATGGTCTCCCCCAACTCCTGATTTCCCCTCTCCCAACCTCCCAACCTCCTAACCTCCTAACCTCCACACCATGTCGCTATTAGCCTTGGAGCTAGTGGCCAACGACTCGATGCATTGGTACAGAGTAGAATTGACGATACATCAAGCATGCTTGATGCCATGACACTGGTAAGGGTGTAATATTTACACATTGTAAGACCAAGTAATTAGTCTGGAATCTCTTGTAATATTTATTTTAATCATCATAATTTGCACCTGATTGCAAGCTCTAATCTATGCCATATTTCCATCGTAGCTCAGATCTTCAAAAAAAGGAGACATCTCCATTCCCCCGCATTCTGTGGGGTTTTCTCCAAGTGTGCTTAGCTGCACCACGTGATGGTCGTGTCTGGATATCCCCCGGTCCAGTATTTGACTTCATAAGCGTCCTCCCCCTCGTCCGCCTTCATTCTTAGGGTTCAGACAGGAGAAGACTCGGCAGAAGAGCAGAGCAGAGCAAGGCAAAGCAAGGCAGAGCAGAGGCTGTGCTCACCTCTTGCAGTCTCAACAATGAGTGGTAGTGATGGGCCGAAGAGGACTGGCCGCGTGGCGATAGGATGGTGAGTACCTCAGGAGGGGCGGCATAGGAGACTAGCTAATACAGGTGAGGCGGTAGTAATGGTTGTCGAGGTACCTTCAACTCGCATCAAAAAATATGTGCTTCAACTAACTCTCGTTATAGTTCGTCATGTGCGTTGTACGTGTCTTCACCAAGTTTTTGCATTACTTCATTGTCTAACCTGAGCCTTAGGTGATAAGAACGTGCCGTCCTGTGAGGCATGCATCAAGGCCGGAATCGACTGCGTTCGGTCACTTCAAGTTCGTTTCCGTAACGGACTCGATGGAGTGGATGATCAATATACCTTTCCTCAGAGCCAGACCTGGGTCGAACTAGAAAATGGCCGTGAGTTCTCTCACACAAAGCTTTGGAACCAATCTCACCCTTTGCAGTCGAGTACTGTGATGAGACGGCTCAGCTCTCGCAGATGTACGAAAACGCCCCGCGCGGCACAGAGTAGGTTCAGCCAGACTCACCTGCACCTTTCCCCAATGTATCCCGACATCTGACACTTGCAGACGGCAGGAAACACTCCCATCTCCTTCGCCACTACTGGCTTCACCTCCAGATGACCACCCGGTTGTGTTTATGAGTGACACGAGTAGCCCGTCCCTTCTAGGGGCTCGACCTGCCTCTCAAGGTTCTTCCATGAGCCACTCAACGCATCACAAGTTTTCTCCATCCTCATCACTGGCGGTAGTCCCATTTACGTTACAAGAAGCTGTATTAATGAGAAACTTTGTCGAAAACATGGCATTATGGGTCAGTCGGACTGACTAACTCTGACCATGAGTGCGAGCTGACTCCAGTTAGGCCGATGTTACCGACGTAAAGCGCCATTTTGAGATCGAAGTTCCAAGGCGCTCCCTTTACTTCCCGGTACTTCGATACGCAGTGTGCGCCTTTTCGTCTCGGCATTTCAACCGCAATAAACAGGACACGAGCACAGAGTCACTCGAGTACTACGATAAGTGCCTGAACCTCTTGATAGAAGCTGTATCTGGCCAGGACGGTCAAGTGGAGGAAGAGGTTCTCGCGGCGATTGCAATTTTGAGACAGTATGAAGAGATGGACGGTGAGAGTTCTCTTGGATAGGCTATTTGGCAATACTAACAGCGAGTAGCTGACGACAAGGAGCTTCATCTTACTGGGACGTCTCGCATTGTTAATTCCATGTCAATATTCGACTTTAATGGTGGCCTTGGCGAAGCTGCTGCTTGGCTCTGCCTCCGTGAAGACATCTACATCTCGTTAGTGAGGCAACGTCCTTTGAAGATGGACCTGGACACATTTCGGCAGTCGGACATCTTCCGGCGGCGAGATGATGCCGCCTACGCAACGAAGATGGTATTTTTGCTGGCGAAAGCTCTCCGATGCGCGTTTTCATCCCAAGAGCCATACTCGGCGCAGAGTTTGGATATTCTCAACGCCGAGGTTGATCACTGGTTTGAGTCGAAACCCGCTGCCTTCAACCCGATTCACGAGCAAGAAAGGAACCGGGCCGAGGGAAGATTGCTACCAGATGTCTGGGTTCTCTCTCCTTTTCATGGTTTGCCTTTCCTCATCTATACCCGTTTTACCATGTCAAAGCTGATTTATAATCACTTAGCTGTTGGATTACAGTACTATCACATTACCAAAATTATTCTCGCCATGTCTACCCCAACAACGGCACTCTCTGTATACGACCAAATTCGAATGGGCAAGAAGATGGAGGTATGTGACTAAATCGGACAGGCATCCGAAGAAAGACTTACACCCAATGCAGCGAATCATTCGACATCATCTTTACCAGATAATCGCGCTCGCGACATCTAATTCTCGAGGCGAGAACACCCTCTTTACTGCCCGCCATTCGCTCTCCGTGTGTAGGTCTTTCTGCCTCAAATTGATCCAATTCTTGGATGCTGACTCTTTCTGTAGGGGGTAGTGTATTTGGAGATCAAGATGACCAGCAAATGGTTGTGGATTTCCTGGACTATGTGCAGCAAAGAACTGGCTGGAACACAATACTTCTCAGATCATCGTTGAGAGAACAATGGGAACATGATATAGGAGTAACCGCTTAAATCTCCCATTGGTTTATTAATAACCCAACCATGCAAAAAATTCGTCAAACCTGTATGAATCTATCTCTTTTGTCCCTTTTGCATTTCGTGCCCGTGTATCCCAGAAACTCCATTTACAGCTTGGTAGGCTCGATGCGGCGGCCAATCTCGTCGAAACGGATCTGTTTACCGCTAACCAGCGCCTCCTGCAGGGCAGCGCCAATCTCGACGGCGCGGACAGCGTTGACCAGCTTCAGGGGAAGAGGCTTGTCGTCGAGACACGCGTCGGCGAATTCGTTGGCCTCCTGGACAAAGGCCATCTCGAAGCGGCCGTAGTAGTGGGCAGGAACCTCACGGGTGATGCCTCCGGAGTGGTAGTAGTTGACCAGGTTGGACTGGGGGTTGCCGTTGACGGTCAGCTTGCCCTCAGTGCCGATAATCTCGGTGGTGTCCTCCTGGCCGTGGGCCATCATGCGGGAGCAGTAGTAGTAGGCAATCTTGCCGCCCCAGAACTCGACAATGCCAACGGCGTTGTCGTAGTCCTTGTGCTGGGCCAGATCCGGCTGGACGGCTCGGATACCGTGGGCTGAGACGCTCTTGGGGACAACGTCGTCACCGAAGAACCACAGGGTCAGGTCGATGTCGTGCACAGACATGTCGACGAACACGCCACCGGACCAGGCGGCGTAGGCGACGAAGAAGCCCGAGGGGTCGTGCTTGTCGCAGGTCTGGCTGCGGATGATAGAGGGGCGGCCGATGGCTCCCTGCTCCGTCTTGGCGTAGGCATCCCTGTAGGATGCGTCGAACCGGCGAGAGAAGCCACACATGACCTTGAGGTGAGGGCGCTTCTTGGCCTCGGCAAGGACCTGCTTGCACTTGGGGAAATGTTAGTCTGGGGTTCCCGATTGGAGAGCGCTAGTAGTAGAGTAGTGTGGGAGGGTAGTCTGGGGAAGAAAGAGGCGAGGCGAGACGAGTGTACGGGAATAAGAGACGGCTCTCAACTTACAATCTCAATGTCGGTGGACAGGGGCTTCTCGACGAGAACGTGGAGGTTCTTCTGCATAGCCTGAATGGCCTCCTCGGCATGGACTGATGTGGCCGTGCCAATGACGACGGCATCCAGGCCTGGCTGCTCAATCATCTTCTGATAATCATCGTAGAGGGTGACGCCATGGGGCTCAAGGTTAATCTTGGCCCAAGTCATTTCCGCAGGGTCGGGGGTAAAGGCGGCGACCAGCTCAGCTCGGGGAGTGCGGTTGAGGAAGTTGATGGCATGGCGCTTGCCCATACGGCCGAGGCCAGCGGCAGCAATCTGGAGCTTCTTGGGGGCCATTGTAGCGAGAGAAGTCGACAGTTCTTTAAAGGGTCTGGAATGGGATGAGAGTCGAGAGAGCTGAGGAGGATGAGGATTGACTGCGACTAAGATAGTGAGAGACCGCTTCCTTTATGTCTTTTCCCATTCTTCCTCATCGCGACCGTCTGAGAAGTCATTCTCTGAGCCGCTGGGGCTCTAAATTCTCCATTACCTGCAGTTTTGGCCATTTGCCACAAGAATTCCCGAGCCGTAGCCATGGGGGAAGCTCTTCAGAGGGCTTCGGTGTTACTTCCGAAGATAGTGGACGGGTACACATGCCTCATCTACGGAAACACTTTCCCTTGCAGCGACGATAAAGGTCGTGCGGGGTTGGAGTTCAACCCCTTGCAACGACCCCAAGCCTTAGCTCCGCTCGACTACGACGCACAAGGCTCGCTTGCCACCCGGAGCCATGCCATGGCATATCACGACCGTAAAGACTTTCCAAGGTCGAGGGCCAACTTACCCCAACGGCCCGGAAAAGCCTCAGTTCATTGGACAATCGGTCACAGCCGGGGATGGAACCAACGCCATGCCTCCCAACTCCACCGTGTTTCTTCGATCACGCGGGGACCCCTCACGACAACCGGAAAGACTTGCCCAAACCACCGAGTCAGTAACCCCCCAGGACAGCCCGAGGGCTATATCGCCTAGCGGAGAGATATCCTGGTTCCAGAGCGGGCGCTTTGCCATCCCCACGGGGAGACGGCGGGGGTTCTCCTCTGGGCCTTGGCTTCCCCAACCTGTTTACCCCGGAGTCATCGTGATGATAGGAATGGTGGGCCAAGGCCGTCCGTAACTGGGTTTGCCTTGGATCCGATTGGGTAGGATCAGTTTTCTGTAAGGAGGTTTCACCTTGGAAGTTGGCTGCTGAACACGGGCATTATCAGATGTGTGTCATTTAGCCTCTCCTGATTTTGGAGTAACTGATGATGCCCGAGTCATTTTTTATTCAACCTGGCAGTCCTCGTGAAGTAGGGATAAAAAAAACTATAAATGGAAGGCTGTGTCCGTCTTAGACTCAGCTTGTGAACTCCTCAGCACCTCAAGGAAGCAAACCCGGATACTCTTTAATCTCTTTGACATTATCCCTGACAATGGCGGGCAAAGAAGAAGCATTCGCCATCGGCACCGAGTCTCGCCATGTCGAGGACAATGAGGACAACCTGAAGCAAGAGTTCACCGAGATTGAAGACTCTACTCCGGGCCTCTACCTCAACCTCTGTGTCATTGCCACTGCTATCGGTGGTATGCTGTTTGGCTATGACACGGGAGTGATTTCCGGTGTGCTTGTAGTCCTCGGGACTGATCTCAACGGACGCCTTCTCACCTCCAACGAAAAGGAGCTCATCACGGCCCTTTGCGCTGGTGGTGCCTTTATCGGTGCGATTATTGCCGGTATCACTGCTGACAAGTACGGACGAAAGCCAGCCATCTGGTTTGCCTCTATTCTGTTCACCCTGGGAGCAATCATCCAAGCAGCTTCATATTCGCTTGAACAGATGTGTGTTGGAAGAGTTCTCGTTGGTCTGGGTGTAGGCAGTGCCTCCATGGTATGACTTCTCAACTTTACATCCACTTCATCAGCTAACGTTAACAAACTCAGATTATTCCACTTTACATCGCCGAAATCTCTCCTGCAAAGTATCGAGGCCGTATGATCTCGATCGATATGGTTTTCCTCGGAACTGGTTCCCTGCTAGCATACGCGTTCGACGCTGCCTTTTACCATGTCAACCATGGATGGCGCTATATGATTGGTCTTGGAGGAATTCCCTCCATCGTTCTGGGTATCCTCCTCTTCTGGTGTCCCGAGTCACCTCGTCAACTCCTTTTCCATGGCCACCACACCGAATGCCTCAATGTCATCCGCCGAATGTATCCCAATGCGACTGAACAACAAGTGGAACAGATGGTGGCACATATCCAGCACGGCGTCAATGAAGCGAAGAGCCTGAACGAGGAGATTTCCGTTCGAAAGTCTCTCAACAGCATCGTCACCAACGGGCCCAACCGCCGAGCTGCCATTGTTGCTTGCGGTTTGATGGCGACCCAGCAACTTTGCGGCTTCAACACTCTCATGTATTACTCCAGCACTCTGTTCGAGATTGTCGGCTTCGAGAATCCAGTGGCTGTGGGTACAATCGTTACCGCTACAAACTGGCTCTTCACCTTCCTCTCCATCTTCCTGATTGACCGCATCGGACGCCGCAGGCTG
Organism: Rugonectria rugulosa; assembly: GCA_023509875.1. NCBI lineage: Eukaryota > Fungi > Ascomycota > Sordariomycetes > Hypocreales > Nectriaceae > Rugonectria > Rugonectria rugulosa. Next base: position 57,512 of record JALNIO010000155.1, read on the forward strand.
CTTCTGTGGTCCATGTGGGGGATGCCCTTGTTCCTGACGATTGCTGCCGCTGTATTCTGGAAGATCCCCATCAATCGAAGCACTTTGGTGCTGGAAGATGATCAAGTTGGCTGGCCAGCTATTGTTGTCTTGGTCTGCATGATTCTCTTCGTTGCTTCTTACGCTGCTGGCCTTGGATGTGTGCCTTGGCAGGCCAACGAATTCCTACCCATGGAAGTGCGTGCTATGGGAACAATGCTGATCAACACCTGCAACTGGGGACCCAACATTATTGTCTCTTCCACGTTTCTGAGCATGATGCGCGGCATCTCACCGTCTGGCACCTTTGGCTTTTACGCAGCTCTGTCACTCATCGGCTACATTTTTGTCATTCTCTGTTATCCCGAAGCTGCAGGTATGACATTGGAGGAGATTCGGGATGTCTTTGACCACGGATTCGGTGTTCAGTATGCCGAGAACTGGCGCAAGCAGAAGAAGCTGACCCTTGCGGCCCACGCCGAAACTTCCGCCGCTGCCGCTGTTTAGATAGATAAAAATCTTTAGACACAGCTTGAGGAATAAACCGAGTTTGTTATGTTGAAATAACCAGTATGGGCTCCAAAAATTTCCAGTAGTGAAGACATGATCGTGTTGTTAGAGTTCTTATCGTAATGACTCGAAATGTCACCTGTGCTCACAAGGAAAGCAGAATCTGATGAAGACTGAGAAGAGCAGCCAGTCCTTCTCCTGGTAAGTCTAAGATAACCCTTCCTAAGATGTTGCTTTAATCTTAGTGAAGCTACTGTTAGGTAGGTACCTAAGTATGGTTGGAGTCATAACTAGCATTCGACTAGCTTCCCGCAAAAGATAATAAAGCGTAATCACAACTATATTCTCTTGTTTCCAAGTGCCTAGAAGTAACTTAATTTTAGGCAATTAAAACAAAGTTATTGTTGGGTAGACTACCCGAGCCGAATGAGGTATCCTGATTAAGATCAAGGCGACTGCCTATGTTCAAGAAGAAACCATCTCTGGGACCAGTCTCCCTCCTATTTTGATGTAGCTTACTGGCCTGGCCTGATACTTTGCAGAGAGTATTTTCAGTTATGTTTATCGTTCTTTTGGTTCACTTCTTTATTTCCTCGTTCCGTCTTTGTTGTATTCTTTTAATGTCTTGAATGCGGATGATAGCCTACACAATCCCACTCTGGGCAATGAGACGTCTTGGCTCGTACTACAGAAGATGATAGATACACAGTAATAGGGGTAGGTCTCGCGCTGCCTATATTCCCGCCTCCTCATTTGGCCCTCCTAGGTCTGTCTTATACTCGCTGTCTTTATTCCTTTTATTTTGGGCTTAGGAACCTCTGCAGGGTAGCTCGCGCGTGTAGGATTAAAAACCAAACCACAAGACAGCGGCAGTTACAAATTGATTCAGGTATACGAACATGAATTTCTCCCTCTTGTTGGAGTTATCGAATAGCCGAGACAGAGGATTAAGAGAAATTGGTTTACCACAAAAAGGGGCAGAAGATCCCAGGTGGTTAGATCTATCTGTGCCCTGAATTTAACTGCTAGCACGATGTCGCATATCACCTTGGTGATAGTAACCAGTTAATGCTTAGCTAACATACCACTTGGATCAAATTTCTTTCACAATCAAGTAGCGGACTTCTATTTCTATTTTCTGCAAAGAAAAAATAGCAGTGTTGGCCGAAGAATCTTATTTATGTTGACAGGCTGGCTGCATATCTTGTACAGCACTACTCATACCGATTTCGACATAAACGCGCTACGGTCTACCCGGCCTTGATGAATATTGACATAAAGCCTTTAGGCATACTTCTTTAGAAATAAAATAGGAAGGTTGTGTCGAGATCACCTTTGATCCGAGACGAGGTGGCGTAGAGGATAAGTAAGCGCGATGCTATCTCTGTTTCGTAGCCAACTGGTACTGGCCTCTTTTGCTCACTACCCTAGAGGTTCAATAAAATAGGTAGGGAGCGGTTCATACATCTCTCGACATGATCTATTTCACCTAGCTGCCCATGGGTATACATACGACACAATCCTTTGAGAATCTGCTAAAGAAGCTACCACCCTGCTCTGCGCTCAAACTCTAAGCTGATTTTGATCAATCAGAACGATGTCCATCTCTTGCTGGGGAAAATGTCTGCTGAGAAAGGATTCGACTCCGTAGGATCCGATCTTGATGAGAAAAAGAATCTAAAGTGCAGGCTCTCGTCCGAAGGATTCGCTGTGCCGTCCTTCCGGGAAATCATCTATTACTGAAAGCTATGGACAGCCCATAAGTCTGAGACCAAAGCTGATATCCCTTCATTTTACAGTATTTGTATACATGTTCATCAAAAGCTTCAGCAGGATGGCCATTTTCGTTACACATGGCATTTTGGTTGTTCAAGTTCCGATGGGTCTGAAACATACACCACATCCGTGATCTCAACCCAAACTTTCCATTTTCAAGATAATATCGAACAAGATTATTATATTTTCAAGAAGTCTATTTTACCGATGCAATCTCATTTTAGGAACTGAGAACATAAATGCGACCGAATAAAGTGCTTCGTAACAATTGAGAAGGAAAGCGACGAACCTTCACAATGCCAAATCCCTCCAGGTATTGGGAGTCTGCCCTAAATAAATCTGCAATTCAGCCTGGGAGGCAAGAACGGCACAGCAAACCGAGAACGTTGAGTTTATTTTTCTAAGTTTGGCAAGGGGTTGGCCCCCAACTGACGATCCTCCACGCACCGTTGCCGTCTGTTCCGGATGGGCTCCTCTAGAACATCCTTTGTATTTTGCAGCTGTGGCATACCGCGGCTGGGTACAGAAGGGACTTCTTTATCATGGTACATGTCTGGGTTTATGGCACATGTGAGCTCTCAAGGGAATTGAGCGATGAAACGTTTCTTTCAAGTCCTGGATGCCAGCCGCCTGACAGCTACAAGCTAGCGATGGCTTAGGTGATGCGACGAGGCCTGAGCCGAGGGGCTGGACTCGACTGCCGGAATTTTCGGAGAATGTCACTATTTTAATACTTGACAATGGTTTCTCTGATCGAGGCGAAAAAGAATAAGAGCTTCTAATTATCCGGGTTTGAGATGGGTGAGCTGTCTTGTGAAATACCCGTAGACAATAGCTTTATCCCTCAAGCCGAACGCCGCCCGCTCTCGTAGCTTGGCGGAGAGGATGCAACCGCGCGGGACGTCTGCTCCATAGACATCATGAATCCCTTGTTTTCTCACACCATTCTGTATTCGTACTTTGCTGGTCAATGCTTTCCGACGGAGAGGAATGTCAAGGGCAGCCTCTCATTAGCCCACGTCGAGGAGCTGTGCTCTAATCTGGGATTACATGTACAACAGGTACCTGCCGGAAGGATTCATGGTGTTTCGATTAAGCCCGGGATGCATCCGAAAAGTACAGGGGTTAATTCCCTCTCACAGCACAGTGTTAGGGTTGCTGGTGAGCTAAGCGGTTGCCGAGCTCAATTTTGACCCTGGGATCAGGTCGATCAAAGGACACAGCTCTCCTGTTGACTAAATTTACAGAGCACTGTACTGTACTTTCTCCTTCTTCTCTGCCCATTTCAAGCTTTGGGTCTTTTAGCTTGCGATCCGCGCTCGCTCGCTCCTCGAACGGGCAGCCATCGGCAGCGAACCAATCCGCAAGAGGAACAACGCCCGTCGTGCAAACGGAGTGGCGGTGTCATGTAACACGGGGGCCCTCGTGGGAAGCACCGCGCCAGCCTGAACTCCGCGTATTTTTTACAATCGGAGTTCGGTCAAGTGGCTGCGGTAAAAAATACACTAACTACTTCGTAGCTGCTGGCCGGACGAGGAGGAGGTTGGGGGCAGAAATGATGGAGACGAGGGAGCTGTTGTTCTGTAGTAGAAGCAGAAGGATTCCCAGACAACAACGGAGCAAATAAGCGCTAATTTACTCTTCTGACATCATCCATGTAGTAGCATGCGACAAGTTTCCTGAAAGGACGATTGTCGCTGCTGGTGCTGGGAGGGTGGTACAATTGGGGATTGAGATCTCACTACTGTGATTCTCCCAATGTCTTTGTGTGACCCTTCTCTCCTGAGAGTGAGCGCTGAGAAGAAAAAGATGCTGTACGCAGAGGCAGACAGCCATGCTTTTCGCCTTCCAACACGAAATTGGCCGAAATTTCTAAGCATGACTGCTACGAGCCTAAATATAGCGTTAACTTGGTGCTCAGCCTTACTCTCTAGAGGAGTCTGCACTAAGCAGAAACTAGGTGGATGGATATTTCAGTGAAACCGTGACCAGGGTCGAGGGCGGTCCGTGGACTGAATTCGTTGGCTGCTGGCAATGATATTCAGCGGGCCTGCGACGGGATGCCAGGACACCCTGGGCTGGCTCAAGGCAGAATGGTCACAGCACTATGACGGATGGAGCATCGGGCTTACATCTCGTCTTACTTTGATGAGAAGGATTCCCCCTCTTCACTGTCCATTGGCGTTGACGGCCATTCTACTTGTCGAGATTGGGGCTCTGAGCCACTGGCGGCACAGTTAGGCCCTTCCTTGGTCTCTCTGCTGCATGGCCATGCTTGCAGATCTCAATGGGGCGCCCGCCTCTTGGGACGAATTACTCAGCCCCGGAAGGCAAGTCACCCGGGGTCCGTTGAGCCCTGACACCCTGACACCGGTATCGTCTGGATATGAGCATCAAGGCAGAGACGAGTTACTGAATACAAGCTGTCTTGGTGTAACTAATTAGCCCCCAAAGTGGTCGTGGTTGGCCACGGCCGAAACATATACTGGGTCATCGGTCCATCTCGCGCGTGGGATTCTTTCCTCTTCCTCTCTCTCTCCTTCTTCTCTCGCCTGAGAACGGCTTTTCATTGTGGCCGAAAAGTAATTGTTTCTTCATTTGTCACGAATTTACGAGTTCACAATGCATCTCCTTGCGCCGATGCTCGTCTCCGGCGCCCTTTTGTTAAGGGGCGTCCTGGCCGAAACCGACTTTTCGCAGCCTCCGAGTGCTGGACCGGCGAACAACTATCAAGACAATCCGCAATACAAGGATGGGGAGAAGATTGATGTACAATGGTCGTCGAATCTCACAAGCATGGATCTCGTCATCTGGCAACAGTATCCCATGGCCACAGCTACTGATTTCTATTACAATTATCTTCTCCGTAAGAACCCCGTCTACCTCGAGGGCCTACCTGTTTGTATAAGTACTGACATTCGATACAGAGAATACGAGATCAACAAGTCTTATTTACACAATCACCCTCGACGGTTTCGCGACGAACGTGTCCAAGGGCGAAGATGCCATCTTCTACTTTGCTGTATATTCCACCGGCCAGACTGTCATCGATGGTTCCTCTCATTACTTCAACGTAACGATGCCGACGACGACGACGACTTCTGCGACTGCGACGGCTACGAAACACAAAGGCAAAGCCACGACGTCGGCGGCTGCTGCCGAAACGACGACAGCCGGCTCCGACTCGGATGATTCGGACAACAGTCTGTCAACGGGCGCTGTGGCAGGAATTGCGGTGGGATCCACGGTCGGCGGTCTCGCGCTCTTGGGAGCCTTGGGCTTCTTCCTCTGGAGACACTTCCGCAAGGCTCCTGGCGATTCATCCGGGCAGTACACGCCTGGGCAGCAATATCCCCCGACAGGAGAGAACAAGCCCCCGATGGTCGGAAGCCCTGGCTGGGTTCCCCCGCCGTACGGACAAACCGACCCTTCGCAAGCATACGGCCAGACTCCGGTGCAGCACTATGGACAGCCGGGGATGCAGCAAGCATATGTGCAAGGTCCCCCGCAGGAGATGGGACCTCCTGAGGTGCACGAAGCCCCGGCAGATCAGCCCAAGAATACTCCCATATACGAGGCACCATGAGAGGGAAGAATAGAAGGATTCAGATGACTAAAGCGAGCATTCAGCGTTGTTTGAAATGGAACCATAATTAATCTTCTCATTTTTTTTCTATTGATATCTGAAAGGTTTGGTGTCATTTGTTCACCCCTCCTTACCACCTCAAAATTAAGCCCGTTTTACATATCCTGTCCATCCACCACTCAATCTCAAGTGAACGTCCATGTTTTACGATGCAGGGATGCACTACCTCATGAACCCAAATGCAGAAGAGTCTTCCTTCCTCCGCTATCAGCTGAGCTGGGCTGATGACACTTTCGACGATGGTCTCCAGACCAAGTGCCCTATTAACAATTCGTTCGACCACTTGAATACTTTGTTCGCCGAAACCACTTCAAGTATCCTATCAAACTTGATGTCGTCCCACCATTGACATACTCGAGATGTGCCAATCCCCGCGCAAGGGAATTTACTCCTGTTGTGAACCTATCGAATTATAGCTGAGCGTTACTCAGACAATCTGCATACTATAATCAGCGTCACAGCTCCAGATAACAACCATCTGTACGGCACACGACATACCGGCCAATGCGTCACCTTTGAGCGAACACACATATAACCACTTATGATCAGGCATGTTACAGATGCAAACTCCAACTACTCACGGTCTCTCCTCTCGCAACAGTCATATTGGCCAAATTTAGATAGGCCAGGACTTCAAGCCCCAACACAAATCACCAACCCCGGGGATCAATACAAGCTGAACGAAACCGGTTAATACGCTGAGTGTTCTCATAGACTTGCCAACAATGAATGACAGATTCAAGCGACGAATGCCAAGTGGCTGGAGGCGTCGCGTAAGTCCCGTGTGCTGGCAATCTACCTTTTCGCTTCCTATCTCTAGGAATAGTCATGGCTAGTTATGTTATTGATGGGTGTTCTAAATTCAAGGTGCAATCAAACAACTACACCTTCTTCAATTAATTACACCCGATCCATCGGACTGTTCCTACTGCTCCCATCCAGACTACTTCGTTCACTATTAGGTCGGCCAATACACCCTCACTTGACCAGCTCAAACCGATTGAGCGCATCCACCATATCTCCCACCGTCTCATTGAGGTTCCTCGTCTTCCATCCCAAGAGCCTGCCCGCCTTATCCGTCTTGATCCTTCTCACGACCCCAACCTGCGGCACAATGCTATTCATTCGGGCATTGAAATGGCCCAGCAGGCGAACCGTCCAATCCGGCATCTGCTTGCTCGGCAGCTTTCCCGTCATTTCGGGTCGCAATCTCCCGATGAGCTGCGCGACCTGAAGGAGTGACAGAGGCTCGGACACAGCCGAAGCTAGGAACCGCTCGCCAGCGGCTGAGGGATGCGTCATGCACAGAATGTGCAAGGAGGCGACATCTCGCGCATCAACCATGCAGAATAGTAGACGTGGACAGACGGGAATACTGCCGTCAAGCAGGCTCTTCACTAAACCGATTGAGCTGCCAATGCCGTCTTTATGGAGAACAGGACCGAATATGCCAACCGGGTTGATGACGGTCAATTCGAGCGTATTTCCCTGCTGCCGAACGAACTCCCAGGCAGAGCGCTCAGCATACAGTTTGCTTTTCAAGTATGCCGAAAGCCCTTCCTCTTTGGACCAATCGCTCTCGTCAAAGGTATCCTTCTCTTCAGCTCTGTAGCCATACCCTACAGCACCAAAAGACGACGTGAGAACGACCCTCTTCACACCCTGTCGCTGTGCTTCGCGCAAAACGCGCAGCGTGCCCTCCCTCGCCGGCACAATGATATCGTCCTCGCTCTTTGGCTCTCCGGGAGGAAATGGAGATGCGACGTGGTGCACAAACTCGCACCCGGCAATGGCCTCTGACCAGCCCTCATCTTTGGTGAGATCTGCTTGGTAGAAGGACAGGTTCTTGAGTTTCTCGCTCTCTACACCAGCAGATCGTAACATCTCCGTAAACGAATCTTTCTTGGCGGTGGTGACGGAACGAAGAGTAGTGCGGACGACATAGTCGGCTTTGAGTGAAAGGAGCTGGAGGATGAGGTGGGAGGCCAAGAAGCCTGAACCACCCGTGACAAGTACGGTAGGCATAGCCAATGTGATGTTTGTAGTTATCGAAAAAGAATGAGAATGAGAATCTTGCAGTTACTTATAACGGGTTGACGTCGTATAATATATTTATTATTTTCTTTGCGGCTTACAGTCTTGTCGTCTCAGCCGCTGGATGAATTGGCTGATTTCTGGCTTATTTTCACTTCACTGGCTTACTGCATCCACATTGGCTTATGGAGGCAACATTTTCCACACAACGCTTAGTTAAACCATGCATTTATCTTGTCCTGAGGCTCAACAGTCGATGATATCCTCTTGAACTATGATAGCCTTTCAGAGAGACGAGAAACCTATTGGGGCGAGTTGATTAGGACTTGCTTATTCTTTACTTGGTCAGCCCTCTCTCCAAGTTATCAACAAGTCCAGAACTAAAGCATTAATGTGTCCTAATAGAAGCAGGCGGCTCATCTCTTTTTATTCAGATCGAAATCTTCTTGGTCTGTATTCCCTGGATCACTAACGGTGCTCTCCCTGTTGAAGAACAAGAGGCGGCGTTCAAGCAGTGACGACGCTCCAGAAGTTTTTTTCGTTGAAATTAAATATTGCTCTTGAATCAGGCTGGAACATTCTCTGTACGGGATGCATTGATACTACACAAATTGGGAATATGCCTGCGGGATTGTATCGACGCCACTCGTCCAGCCACATGCAAATCTGTCGGTACCATGACGAGCATTACGCAGTTGCAAGTAATATTCATCGAAGTTTGTTGTTGGTATAGTTTAGGTCGAATCCCTTTTATTAATCACTTCTTTTCATGTCCCAAGATTGCTTAAAAGGAGGGAATAAATGTCTTGCACCTTGGATCGGGGCCAGGCCAGGCAACGATTCAAGTAGCCCCAGTCTGATCTGTGAGCTTATCCCAAGTCTACATGAACAAGTGCTCTGAGAGTTTAACAGTAACTGTGTTATGATACAGCAATGGCTGATAAATGGTAGCAGATGTCTGTAATGAGAATTTGGAGAGGTGAGATACTCATGCCGGGAGATCTCCTCTTCCCAAACAATTGTTGAGTTTCAGCAAATACATATAACACGCTACTTTTAGACTCGGATCTTTCTGCTGTACTTCCCTGCACAGCTTGAATACACAATACTGGATTGTGGGAAGGTAGAGAATGTCGGCTGACAAAGTGCGTCGTACCAGGGTCACATCGTAACTTGCAAACCATCAGGGCTGCGTCGGGAATGTTACGTCTGTCTGAAGGCCTTGATCTGAGACTATTGGTTGCTGATAGACAAAAAGGCGAACCCTATATGGAGACTGCTGGATTAGGTCGGACGATTGTGTTGAGAGTACGGAGTTAGGGCTGAAAATGTCTCTGGAATAGACGGAACGGAACACTCAGACCAGCAGTATAACGCTCACGACGTTCGCCACAGTCATTACATGTACCCTACACGTGTGTGTGCGTACTCTCGAATCTGGAACGCTCTGGTCTGTATCTTTGCCATGTAGTTTCGTTCAGAACAGGGGTCAACTCATCAAGCCTCAACTGCAAAGCTGTAGATTCAGCCCAAACTTGTTCCACTGTGCTGAGAATACGGGTCCTTGCCGCCGGCAGATATCCTCTTCTTCTCCCAATCTGGAGCTCTTTGCTTTTTTATTTTCCTTTCTTTTTTTCATTGTGCATTCGGTCGGGCTACCAGTTTCCAGGCTCGTGGCCGGACCCCCACGTCTGTTGGCCCTCATTTGCAAAGAAAAGTATGTCATAAGCTCGCTAGTTGTGGTCATGCGTGGCTATGCGTGAGGTGGCCAATGGATGTAGAGCCATTTATAATGCACTGGCTTGGGAGAGCCGTAGGACTTTGTAAGCTGTCTCGACTATCCAGAGTTTGAAATTAAGGGGGGAAACAGTGTTCTCCCAAGGGTTACTGAGGAAGAGATGGTAAAACACATTGTATTCAGGGTAGGCACATCTCCTCTGGCCTTACTCGGAGAGTCAGGTTTTGGGTGGGTTCAAAGAAAATCCCTCCTGGTCCTACATTGTACGTGGCACTATAATCAAGGCTCGTCGCGTTATCGCTATATTCTACTTCATCAAGAGAAGACTTAATGTCCTCTTTTCTTATTAAGAGCCATGCCTGACAAAACTCCATCATAGTGGACCTCGTGATGACTTGCAGCGGTTCCTGAAAACCAAGATCATCTCGGTGAAATGTGTCGATGTAACCCTAGAGCTGCCAAAGGCGATCGACAACTTTTGCTGCTTTTTGTACCTGGTTGCTCCTCACTGGGGTAAATGGGTTAGTTTTGCTCATAGTTGTTATGGACGCCAAGCCTTGAAACCTGACATTTACAGTGAAATAATAAGTCCTGACTTCCGAGACCTATGTATGTCTCCAAGTTATGAGATTATTCGTTCTCGACGCAAAGCCACACCTCCACAGGTACCAGATTCTTGGACTCAACACCTCTGATACAAGGACGACGCGCTTCCCTTGTCAAAGATACTGCCAAGTTCACTCTCCACCCCAAACGCTCCCATACGCGCCCCTCCGCCGATCATCGTGCACTGCTGCTGTATCACACCTGTCAGGTCCACCCTTGAGCGGCAGCCTGCCAGAAACGGCGGAGACAGCGGCGCTCGTATCCTACAAGGAACAACACGCCCGACGGCCGTGTCATGCCGTTATACGAATCACTGCATTTCATCGTGTTGGTTGCATTAGCTGGCAAGTCCGGAAAACGGCGCCGTGGGTGCATGGCTGTTGGTACTTGACTTTGCTTGTTAGCGCTCCTCCAGGCCTCCTTTCACGATGGAGCCTTTAATTTATTTCCCGCGTGTGCACATGAGAGCTGAATGTGCAACCGTTTAGGGATTCCTCATCAATCGCACTCTGCTACGTAACGTCTTACGCGGTAGGTTGACTCTTCTCGTGGCCTCGGGGATGGAAGCTGTTGCAGGAATGTAAGCCTATTATAATCTCTACTTGTCATGAACGAGTATGTGCCATGTATGCTTAAAGCTCGGCATTTCAAATGGGGGTCCCAAGAGTTCACGAGTCACGCGTCGCAACAAGTTAGGACAGCAGTTTGTCATTGGAATGAGAGGTTTTGTCTACCAACAAGTCTAGAATCTGAACAGACTTTGCTATGAACCAACAGAAATGTTGGTGCTAATGACCTCCCTGTAGGACTTCAAAAACAGCTGCAGAGAAGACACCACCGGGTTGGTATTATCCAGCATTGGGAGACTGCTTAAGCTTACCATCGGGTTTTCGGGATCGGTTTTTCGGTAATAGTCTCGGCTCACGATCAGGGGTCCATAAGTTGAGAGATGTGCTATTCCCTGTCTTGTTCCCATGTACGGATCACGGAGTAGAACAGTCCACATGCACGCATCTGCCTCATGATGAAGATCCATACCAGTAGTTGTGGCAAGGCAAGCTGCTGTGAAGCAATCTCACTTGGGTCCTAGAAGAATCCTGGGGCTTCAGTTTCAACATCAAGTTTGGCGAGCCGACCAATCAGCATGGCCTTATTTCTCTTGTTCGTAATAGCTGCCTCCCCATTTGATCTCAGCGCAATACGAACTGAGAACTAGCGAGCCTGCCTTTGATTAAACTTGACAAATTCTCGTCGACGCCTCACGGAAGTCGGCGCAGCTGGACATTGTCAGCTGTTGGTCGGGATGAACCAGAGGCCTCAGCGAGTTTACCCAAAAGGAACGCGTGCATGTGGCTAGCGGTACCTAAATTGTCGTCTCACTCTCGATCCAGGTTTAGACTCCCGTCGTCGTAACCCGTCTTCTTACCTTTACGTACCCGTATTGCCTTTCCCTAAAGGGGATCGCAAGTCGCTGGAGAGTACAAACAGCCGTGGCGAGACTTCGCTCAAGTCCAGGAGTGGCAATAGGTAGAGCCCGCAGTGGGTAATGAACTGGTCAACGGAAATAATCTAACAAATTATAGTGTGGCGCGCTATTGATTCCAGGCGCATATTTCGGTAACTGCGTTGAAGGATTTGCTCCCTTGGGGGGCCAGCTCTGACCATGAGCTGTCTTGCAGGAATTGTGTAGAGAGAGGGACGCCTGTTATTGGCTACCGGGCGACGGAAGGATCGCCACATTGAGCGTGAATCAAGGTGGTGATCAAAGTGGTGACCAGTCTCGCCAGTTTATCAATCTATGCCATTACGTTTACGGCTAAAGCCTATGAGTTGATTGCCATAAATCATTACTGGATCGAGAATGGAAGAGTTTTTCTCTCTTCCTCGCGAGCGAAAATTCACTAGTGAGACAAAGAGGAACGAGTTCGTTGGCCGCTAAATCGACACTACTCTGCACGCTACCTGGAACCAACAGACCTCCAGTACGGAGCACAGTAATCGAAAAGATCAGTCGACCTTCACGACGTGGCATGGAGCCTGGGTCCAGCACGCAGATTGGCCTCCATGGGTTGCGATCGGCCGGAGCTGGGACGAATGAACGTGGGGGGCATGTGGTGTATCGAGAATCCAGATGGACAGGCGCGGGGACAAACGGAGTTTGACGGTATGTAAGGTAACGACGGAGCAAGATTAGCAGGTTGGCAAAGTTGGTGATGAGGTGGTAGTCGAAACGGATTCATCTCGGGTTTACCACGCAACCAGTAGCTTCGGGTCGACCGTAACGTGGTAGACAAGAGATCGATCAGTTCAGAGCGGGTGGTTCCATGGACGATGGAAGTGTCTAGGCCAGGCGAGCCCTTCTTGGCAAAAAAGGGCACAGCAATAAGCAAAGCTCCCATTCAGCCATTCAAAAAATGCCGCTGTCGGGCCTTGGTAAGCAAACGCGCCCTGCTAGGCGTGGCGTCCCCCAAGTGCCGTGATATTGTCATGCAGGCCAAGCGAACCGAGGGCACAAGGACGGGGAACTCGGCGTAGCAATACGCGGAAAAACTTAACTGGAATTAAGGTCCTGCATGCCGCCCAAAGAAGAAGAGAAGGTCGTCCATTCAGCATCGAATACAGTGCGCCTATAGCAGCAGCAGCAATATGACCCCCAACCTGTGTGGACCGGGGCTAACGCTGGCTCCCACGGCCGTCTCCCCCCCTTGCTCCCTTGCTACCGTCCGTCCCTCCCACCTCCCACCTCCGTAGCAAGCCACTGGGCCACTGCTGAAAGCCCTGGGGAACCGATCTGATAATGCCAACTCCTAAAGCTTACGCAGCAGTGGAGTATAGCTGCTTTGAAATTGGTACTGATGCCGAAGCAGGGGGTCCACCGGGGGGGCGCCATTTTCCCACGAGTTTTGCATCCCAGGGACGGCATCGACCTTTTGCATCTCATGATCAGATAAGATAATGAGCTTAACCGTATTGATCCATGCTCCCGGTCGTCCAGAGCTTCCCGCCAAGCATTGTTCCCAACCGTGCCGAATGGCCAGCAGTATGTACCAGTCCCCTACAGGCCCCTTGTTCGTCCTTGTCCCTCTTGGCTCGAACGCGGGCCTAGAACTGCCGTGATATCCGCCGCGTGGGCGGGTCAAGGACCGACGATGAGTCCCCAAGGCTGAGAGCCAACTCGTCGCTTTACGGTTTGCCGCCCACGCTTCTGGGGGAACGAGGAAAATTTTCCTGCCTTCTGTTCGCCTAGGGTCCCCCCCCTTCAGTGGCCGAGAACGGCAGATCGTCGATGGAGCATGAGACGGTTCGGCTGCCTCTGTCGGCGGGGGGGGGAGAAGACGGCCAGAAGCGTACTGTAACATCGTGGGAGGGGTCCTTTTCGGAGTGGGCGTGGATTTTGGCTATTTTGAAGTGGGAAAGGCTCTCGTGCCTGTGACAAGGGTCGAGAGTTCCATTGCAGAGGACCTGCAGGTCAGTGGAAACGAATATATATATTGTGCGATCGTCCCTCTGCATCGTTTGTGTTTCTGGAGCTCGTCTTTATCCCGTTCACTGCTACTCACTCGCAACAGCTGAGCTCGCATAGCAGCAAAAAGAATATTCATCCAGTCTTCCAATCATGGGCCTCAAGTTCAGATTCCCCGGCAGGGTCAGCGACCGCCCTGTCGTCGAGGAGGATCCCGCCCCTCAGGATGTCGAAAACTCCGAGAAGAACAACCAGGAAATCAGCCCCGATGTCCGCGACTCTGCCTCCGAGAGCGATGCGTCCAAGACCGAGTACCAGCCTGGTGACGAGGCTATTCGTGCCATGACCCAGGTTTGGACCCGTCAGCACCTGATTATCGCCTACATTCTGTACGTCCAAGACGGCCATTTCTCCTTCATTTTCGGTCGCTCAGAGCTCTACTAACCACTAGCTACGCAGTATCTGGCTCGTTTGCTTTGTCCAGGCCTTCTCCTCTGGCATCATCGGCACCCTCACTCCCTATGTCACCAGTAGCTTCACGGCCCATTCTCTCACTGCCACCATGAGCATTGCCTCCTCGCTCATCTCTGGTCTGATCAAGCTTCCCTACGCCAAGCTCATGAACATTTGGGGTCGACCCCAGGCTTTCGGTCTCGTCATCATCATCATGACCATTGGCCTGATCATGATGGCCGCTTGCCAGAACGTCGAGACCTACGCTGCCGCCCTCGTCTTCTACAACGTCGGATACAGCTGTGTCGACTTCACCACCACCATCTTCATCGCCGATACCTCTTCCCTCAAGAGCCGAGCCTTCATGATCGCCTTTGCCAGCTCCCCGTACCTCGCCACTGTCTGGGCCTACGGTCCTGCCGCTCAGAGCGCCCTTGAAGGCATTGGCTTCCGCTGGGGTCTTGGTGTCTGGGCCATCATCTACCCAGTTGTCACCGTTCCTCTGTGGGCTCTCTTCTATTTCTACCAGAGAAAGGCTGTGAAGCAGGGTCTCACTCACAGAGAGCCCAGCAACCGCACCTTTGTGCAGTCTGTCATTCACTGGGGCATTGAGTTCGACGTCATCGGTATTCTGCTCGCTGCCGCCGGTCTGGCTCTGTTCCTCCTCTCCTTTGCCATCTACTCTTACCAGGCTGACCAGTGGAAGTCACCCTTGATCATCTGCTTCATCATCTTCGGCGGTCTTCTCATCATTGCCTTCACCCTCTGGGAGAAGTTCGGCGCCCCTGTCACCTTCATCCCCTGGCACCTGATTACCGACCGAACTGTCTTCTTCACCTACTCCATGGTCGCCAGCATTTACTGCGCCTGGTACATCTGGGATAACTACTTCTACTCCCTGCTCATTGTCGTGTTCGACCAGAGCGTCACCCATGCCACCTACATCACCAACATTTACACTATCGGTGCCACCTTCATTTCCCTCGTCATGGGAGTCATCATCCGATTCAACGGTCGTCTCAAGTGGCAGGCTCTTTACTTCGGTGCCCCTCTCACTATTCTTGGTGTTGCGCTCATGATTCACTTCCGTACACACGACTGGGGCATTGGCTACATTGTCATGTGCCAGATCTTTGTTGCCTTTGGCGGTGGTATCCTGGTTATCTGCGAGCAGATGACCGTCATGGCCGTCTCTACTCAGCGTGATATCCCTGCCATCCTCGCCATGGAGAGCATGATTGCCAGCGTTGGTGGTTCCATCGGAGACACCATTGCTGCCGCCATGTGGACCGGCATCTTCCCCAAGAAGCTTATGAAGTACCTGCCCGAGTCTGCCATGGACAACTTTGCCAACATCTACGGTGATCTGACTGTTCAGTCGTCTTACCCCCTTGGCTCTGAGACCCGAAATGCCATCAACCACGCCTACGGTGACACTCAGCGTCTCATGCTGATTGCCGCTACCTGCTTGTACTCGACCACTCTGTTCTCCATTGTCATGTGGAAGAACATCAACGTCAAGAAGATCGACCAGGTCAAGGGTATGGTTTGGTAAGGGAGGGACGTTACGAGTCGACGAGCTGATGACGAGTATCATGATTGGCGCTGTTTATCAGGATACTTTTCATCTTTCATCAGCTTGGTTGGCGCTGTACTTTATTCCATTTAATTAATTTAATTGAAAATTCCTCTTGTTATTAATCAATCAGATGGTATGCATGTTACGACTATTTCTCTGTGATCCAGACTTGGCTTCAAACCGGCAGGATTGGCTCAAAGGTAATGCAGGAATTAAGTGATTACTATTCCGTTTTTAAATGTGAAGTGGCCCATTGTATGAGGAGATTAATGCTTAGTTGGAACGATATTCTCGAGTACGTAATACAAGGAATGCCTGTATAAATTACGTACATACTGGCACAACCCGAAATAAGGGGGTGCTTCCGAGCTCCCCAAGCTCCGTATTCTTGTGCTCCACCCACACATTGCCGACGCAGGAGGAATACGGGATACCTCTTGGCTTCGTACACATGTGAGATCGGAGGATCCCGTGGATACCCTTGTCAACCGTCACTGTGCAAGGAAGAGGTCCATCAGGCGTTGTGAAGTAAACTGCGCCGGCAAACCGGCAAGCGAGCAACCAGCCGATGCCGACGATCATCTGTCACCGGTGGCAAGATCAGTCTAGCGGGATGCCTTGGGTGCGGCAAAAACATTTTGAAACTCACGGCCGGCAGGAACATGCTTGACATGATCTTATCAGATTCGAGTCATTCATCTCCGTTAATTCAAGCTAAGTAAGACCGGGGGGTTGCAAAGAAATCCACCAAAAATCAGCTGTTCGGGAAGATCTCCGTGGCCCCTTGTCTCTCGGGTCCGATCGCGGAGACGACAAAGGATCACCTGGATGAGTTTCCTGTTTCCCGAAAGAAGGATTCAGATGGATGAGGAATTGATCAGTGTACCACGATTGTAAAGCTGGACGATCAACAGATCGATGAGATCGCTTTATGCAGTTTTCTTATCAATCATTGCGATCTGTCGACACATGACTTTGATGCAATGAATTCAGAGTCGGAGTCTAGCCAAGAACCTTCACGACGGGAAATGATCAGCGAGAATGATGTTTTGGATAATATTTTATTTCGCAATGATGGCAACTTATTCAACACCATAACTCAAGCTGCCAAGTAATCGCCAAGTCTTGCGCAAATGTTCCTGGATCTGCATAGATCACTACTAAGATCTCTTGGCGGCGTCTTGTCGTGTTGAACGCGGAAAAGATCTTGGCAGAACATGAAGCCAAGGCCAGCTTCAGGGTAGGTAGGTCTGTTCTGCAAGAGTTTTGAGGGGATCACTAGATTCAGATGGAGGTGGCCAAAGAATAGGCGGCACATACAAATGCGATGATCCCACATACCGAAAAGCAATGCGCTTTTCCCCCCCTACTACCTTTTCACTGCCGGATCTAGCGAAAACGATTCGGAGAACCGCTGCCCAACTGAGAATAGTGGCATGCATCGCGAAGGGAATGTGGAAACGGAAGCGACAGAAAATAGGACTTAATCTAAGGTTATCAAGGCAAACGCGAACACTCATCCTAGACCCAAAACGCATCATCCGAGACGGACCTTTTGCCATATTCGTAGGCAGTCCTGCAAATCTATAGAGAGCGTCCCCTCCAGCGCATTTGACGTGTCCTTGATTAGGGCAATGAGCAATGTCGCTTGCGCGAATATAGCCTGGTCATCCTGGACTGCCTGGAAGTCGGATTTCCGCATACCACCCATGTCAGCCCATGCCTTCCAAGTGTCCAGCATCTTGCACAGAGACGATGCAAATTCGCCGTCGAGTACCATGCGATGCAGCATGTATCCCACGACGTCCTTGATGGTCAGGGACTCATCCCAGACACCTCTTGCCTTGAGCCACTTGAGACAGTAGTCTGCAATAAGCTTGGTGTCCCATCTGGGACTTTGCAGCGCTTCCATGGACCGTTGATCGCGTCTCTGCTGGTCGATTCTCATCTTATCGCGCACTGTGTCGTCTCAGGTCAGAAGCCGCTCAAGCGATTGACCGGAACTCGAGTACTTACTGTCTTGCATGCGCTGCTCCATCTCTCTGCGTGTTCTGTCCCTGACCGCTGCTTCTCGTTGCGCAGGCGCCATCCTGGCCTCGGCTTCCATGGCCATTCGCTGCTCGCGATGTCTCTGTGAAAACTGATCAAGAGAGGCACCATAGTCATTGTGTGGTGTGGCCCATTCGGGCGTCTCCGATTCGTCAACCATGCCCAGCAACACCATAACGCCACAAGGAACAGTCTCTTTTCTGGAAAAGGACAGGATCTCGTCGGGGATTTTGTAATTCCATAGAATCGTCTGGCTGGTGGTGCCGTATGCTGTGGCAGCGCTTGCAAACCACGCACCGTTGGATTTGCCGGGTTGAGTGCGGATATGATCGACGTAGAGACTCTCGGGAGTTGTGTTTGGCTGGTTATTACCCTGGACTAATGCCGTAATGATTCCAGCCAAAGATATCTGACAGGTGATGTCGCATTTGAAGTTGAGAGAGACGTTGTGCTCGATGGAATCAGTGTCGCCCACGCTGGAGGTTCCAACATTACCCTGCTCCAAATCATCACCAGACCCATTCCTTTTCTTTTCGGAGGCATCTACGAGGTCACTGCTCGTCGGCTTCTTGACCAAAGCTGGGAGACGAACCCAATAAGGAGGCAAGTGGGCATGATCTCTCGTAATCCATGAGCTGGACCACGCCACAGCCAAGGAAAGGTGCCCGTCTGAATCGTCCAAGGGAGCTACTGTGAGAGCCTTTTCTCTCCCATCTGGCGACTTCATCAATGAGCAGCCCACCGGCGTCCAAAGACCCGTGGACTTTAAGAGTTTCCATCCATGCGCATCGGGCACAGCTCCCAGGTCCAGCAGGTAAGACACGAGTTCGTCAAAGGCCACCTCGACTTGGGGCTGCCGTACTTGATCCGCGTACTCAACTCTCTGTGTCTTCATACCGATGGCATTGGTCTTCCAATTAAACGTTGTCCAACTGCCACCGGGGATGGAGCTGGGGTGTCGCGATAGAGTCCAGTACTCGTCTCTGTTCTGGAACCTGTCCAGCGGCATGACCGCGTATCGCGGCAATTCAATCTCAATGACGCGATTCACAACATCGCTACGTGTCAGTGCTGTGAGGCGACTCCGCTGAAGCATGCGCTTGATGCGGGAGAGCGACGCGAGAGTCGCGAAGGTGTTGTAGAGAATGGGTAGCACTACGATTTGAAGATGTTCGTTTAGCATCTACTCCGTACAAGTGTGGCTGAGAATGGACGTGGCTCACCTCCCAAGACGGCCAAAGGCACACCGATATAGGTGATGATGTCGGTAGCTGATTTGCCATTGTCTGACATGATGAACAACACCTGCCCCTGTGATCAGAGAGGGACAGCTGAATGTTTCAGGGCACAGAGCGAAAAGAAAAGATAGGAGAAGATGATTTTCTGGAAATAAGACTAAACTGGCTTGGGATGTAGCCTGTTCTGAATGTCCCAAGTTGTGTTAGTGTCCTGTGTGAGCTTTTCAGCTCAATTTACTTGATGGCTTTTCATTGGAGGAACACTTTTAGTGGCCGCCAATCTCTATGGGGGATTCTTGTGAGAGGGCAAGTTGAAGACCGAGGGTTCAGAACTCCGGATGTAGACGGTCTTTAAAAGTAAAATAAATGAAGAATTCCCATACAAAACTATTTACTCATTTCACCTCTGATACGAGATTCGGTATCTCGTCGAGATTTGTCACAATTGGATCTTCCGCCGCCACCTTTGTGGTGATGGCAATAAAGGACAGTGCTTGCTTATCTGAATGACTTGTACACCTTTTATTGCGCTGCCATTTCTTAACTCTTTTTTTATCTACAAAGCCGGAATAAATATACTGAAGAAATCCCAAGATGCCTGTAATACGCTTGATAATACATTTTAGACACCGACACAGCCAAGCCGGAACTAGGTACGGCACTGCGAATAATACTCGCTAATCTCTTGGCAAGTTCCTGTCGAGCAGCACGTCGCGCCCGTCCATCCTTGGCCACCACACTGTCCCCATTCAGCGGAACAGCTCGTCGTCGTCTCCTGGTTGCTAGCAGCGGGCGTCGTGGCTACTGCGCTGATGCTTGTCGTCTCACTGCTACCACTGCTCGGCGTCTCACTGGCAGCATCGCTGCTCGGGGTGCTCGAACTGCTGGAGCTGCCAAGCTTGCCGTTGACAAAGGTGAGAGCGTCTGATCCATAAATGCTGACATACTCTTGGTGGTGGGCGGCGTCGTCACCGTCGCAGCAGTAAGGGTCCTCCGAGTCGCAGTAAAGCTGGATTTTGCTGCCACTTGCACACACGAAACCCGACTCGCGGGCGTCAAACTAGGATACTGTTAGTATCACGCAAAGTTATGGAATGTTGTCTCACTTACACCACCGGCTGTGCAAGTACCAACTCCATAAGCCAAGCCTGAAACGTATCGAGGGTCGCCCATGAGAATAGCAGCCTTGATCATAGTCAGGGCACTTGATGAGATTGGAACAGAAGTGTTGGTGATTCCAGCGCCAGAGTCACCACCTCCGCACAAGGCATTGTCCATAATTTGCCCTCCCTGTCGATCAAGTCAATATTTAGGTCTGTTCATGTGCTAAATTCCCGCTCTTCAACTCACCTGAGAGTATCCTACGAGAATAATCTCGGAGCTGGGGCATCTGGTGTGGAAATCGTTGACGGCTTCAGCCACAGCGCTTGTCCCTTCGTTTGCCGAGTCCGCGTAAGAAACGCTGCCGCATGAGGACTGACCGCCGCAGGCTGGGTAGTCGATGGCTTCTGAGGTCGCGTCAGAGTGATCGGCGGTGATCATGTCGATGAAGTCTCCTGCAGAGCCGAACCCGGCAGACGCCGTGGTTTCTCTGGCGCCGAAAATATGAATGCTCGGGCATGTGTCTCCTCTCACAAGTATCGAGCTTGAGAGGAGAACGAGAAATTTTGTCGTGTGTCGCATCATGGTTAATGTTGTTCTTGTCTTGGGAAGCTTGTAGTTGCATCAAGTCGGAAACGGGCACCTGTCATCTTATAAATGTTCTGCCAGGAGCGCAAGGCTCGTCCACGGGAAGATCTGTTACAGGTTGATATGCACTGGGATCTTTCCTATTCTTCCTTGCCAAGCACCTGAATGGGTCGAGTTTTCAGCGTTGTTTAAAGCGACAAGCCTGGTAAACCTCAAACGGCCCACCGAAACCTCTCTCCATGTTCGTGGAGAAATTGGTGACGATGATTTTGAAACGCCTTGAAACTCGGAACTATAGCCGAGGCAGCGACCTTTATTGCCCCCTGTTTCATGGTCAACCGGCCAATTCTGGCTGTGGTTTGGGGGCAATCTTTCCAGGGTTCATCTTTCGGTTCGTCGGGCGCATCGGGCGATGGCCATGCGTGGTTGGATTAATAAAAAGTCATTTCATCTTCAGGCAAAACATCCTGAATTTATTTCCCGTTATGCTTGAAAACTGGCTGAAACACAAACAACCTGCGTCGATCCTAAGTTCCGACCCTGGCCATAGCTAAGAGAGTACAGTCAATACTTGATCAAGCTCCTGGGGTAAAACTGGAAAAAGAAATGGGAAAAAAGAAAGAGAAAACAAACAAAATATTAAGGGCTGGCTTTAAAATACTTGTTCTTGAATGTTGTAAGAAGATGTACTGTAAATGGAATGCCTCGGTAAATCGGGAAAAGGCACATGGTGCACAATGGGAATTGCAGGCTCGCGACGAGACGTGGTATTTGCACGCGGGTGCGCTTCATTTGTCACTCGCTATTAATATATTTGTAGTATACCGTACCTATTACATTGCACTTTGGATCGAGAATCGATGATTATCTAGATCTTTGCAGAATAAGTTAAATAGGATACGATTTAGATGATAAGAGCCATCCGGGAACGATGCACTATTAAAGAGCAAGGGATACGCAAAGCAGTCAAACGAGTTTATCCCAAAATGGCTGTTATATGCGCCGGCTACAATTTGGTGCTCGGTCCTCAGCTTATCAGCCCGTTATCAGTCCCTTTAAGCCCGTACAAACAAACGTGTGGTCGTCTCCCTTTGCCGTCGCGCCAGTTGCTCAGATATGGGCGGCTTTAGCTACTCAACTTGGCTTAACGCCGCCAGGTGAGGAGGTCGAACCTGATAACGGCTTTCGATAACCGTTCAGAGAGCCAACATGGCAAACTGGGGATTATTCATCCTAGACCAATCACACATCTTCGCCCGCATCGCGAATGCATGCGAGGGTCGGGTGACTTGCTATCTATATTCCATTTCGAGCATAGCAGATGTTGGGGTATTTCAGCCGATCACCAAACCCTGGAGACTCGTCGCCTTCCTTGCATTGGCCGAGGAATATATAATCGTGGCCTGGCACACCGAGCCTGAGATGGTTTCTTCCCAGCTCGCCGACTCGATTCTTGCTCAATCTTGACTTACCAGAGAGACTGCGTGCGCAATCGAGTGGCCGACGCAGACGTCGAATACCGCCATGGCAATGGACGACACCACATTTCCCCCCGGCACCGAACGGATCGAAAACAGAGATGGCACCAAGATCTTGCTGGCGCCGCAGCCGACAGCTGATCCCAACCAGCCTCTTGTAAGCTACATCTCTGGACTCCTACATGCGCCGAGGGATCTCGTGACATGAGCCGTATTGACTGGATATTCTGCCGCAGAATTGGAGCACATGGCGAAAGACCCTGCACATGACGTTGCTCTCGCTTTATGCCATCATGGTATTCGCAATGTGTGAACACCTCTGAGACGAAGACAGAGCCCTGCTAACAAATCCACCAAAGCCTCTGTGTCAGCGTGCCTATCTACGGAGACCTCAACGCGGAGCTTGGAATCAGTTACGATATGCTCAATAACGGTTATGCCACAAACATGGCTACTCTTGCTGTCGGATGCATCATCTTTGTCCCCATCGCTCTATGCGTTGGCCGTCGACCTATTTACATCTTCACGGCAATCGTCATGCTCATCTCCGCGATTTGGCAGGCAAAGATGCAGACGGTGGGCGACATGATTGGAACAAATGCGATATCTGGAATAGCTGGTGCCGTTAACGAGGCGCTTTTTCAAGTGACGGTAGGCTATCTTGATGCGTCGTCTGTGTTCAGAGAGAGGTGGAACTAACCTCGACACTCCATCTGCAGGTATCAGATCTCTTCTTTGTTCATCAGAGAGGAACCATGAACGGCGTCTATCTTGTCATGGTCATGATTGGAGTAAGTTAGAAAACCATGTTCCACGTTATCGACCTCGACTAAGATAATAAAACGCAGAACTACTTGGGTCCAGTTGCTGCCGGGAATGTGGCAGTTGCCATGGGATGGCGCTGGGTCTTTTGGCTCTGTGCCATCTTCATGGGCGTAGTCATTATACTGATGATTTTCTTCCTGGAAGAGACCAAATATTCAGCGCCTACTCTCAATGGATACGAGGTATCGGAACAACCCAGTCAGCACGCCAAGACATCGAGTATCAGCAAACAGACACCGCTTACACCTGCAACCGACGACGTAGAGCCTACACCTGCACAGCTCTCCAGGCTTGTCGAAATCGACGGCTCTATTCCGATGAAGTCGTACAGGGAACGCCACGCACTGTATACTCTCGATAACGACAGCAACGACAAGCAAGTCTTCTGGAGACAACTCTACCAACCTTTCCAGCTCTTGTGTACTTTTCCAGCTATAATGTTCGCCGCCCTCCAGTATGGCTTTGCTATTGCCATGCTTGCCATTCTGGCTGTCACTCAGTCCGAGCTCTACATTCTTCCTCCGTACAACTTTAGCAGCGCAGGTGTAGGCAACATGAACTTGCCTCCCGCCATTGGTTCTCTTCTCGGATCCCTGTTTGGCGGACCTTTGGTCGATTACTTCATCCTCCAGATAGCGAAGCGACGCGACGGAATCTACGAGCCAGAGACTCGACTTTGGCTGTTTTTGATTCCTGGTCTGTCTATGACGATTGGGAGTCTCATGTACGGTTTGACTATTGCAAAGGTATGGAGAATGAGCCTCATTTTATTACACGGGCATGGCTGTTAGGTGCGATGGTGACTGACCAACATGACAGGGAATGCCTTGGATCATCAATGCCGTAGGAGCTGGATTCATTGGCTTTGCAATTGGTGGTACCGGTGACATGGCCCTGACCTACGTCCAAGATTCATATCAGCTGGTATGTCATACCTATCCCACTTTAGGTCTCTCATGTGCCGCCATCGCTAACTCCGATACTACAGATACTCGGCAACGCGCTCACGGGCGTCGTGTTTGTCCGCAACATTATTTCAACGGCATTGGTCTTTGCCATCTCTCCATGGATTGCAGGCATGGGCGTCTATAACATGTTTGTGTTATTGAGCGTCATTGCGGCGGCCGTCGCTCTCACCTGCATCCCATTGATCATCTGGGGTCGCAGCCTCAGAGCCCACTACGCCGACAAGTATCGCGCATACGCTGCGAAACAGTACTGACAAGGCGCAAAGTCAGGGCGTCCGCCTGGAGTACCAGCCCGTGACACAGCCTGCGACCTCATTGAGCGCACATACTTATTAGTTACAAATGAGATCTATTCCCATGCTCCTCCTCTTTCTATGATATCCGCCCTGAGGGGATGTTGTATGTGATCTTGAATATGTTGAATGACCTGAAGACGAAACCTTGGAACGCCTGGCCCAACCCAATCACCCATAGGTGATGTCCTCTCTTTTTCGAGGAAATGAATCTGGCATGTTGTGGAGAAGATGCTCGTTCCTTCGTGTTAAAACCGAATTTCTCTTGCAAATTTCAGCAGGGACCCCGGGTATACTGTGCAACACTTCGTATGTGATCCAATGAGCATCGTCGTTGTTGACGTTGCTGAGAAATCAGCTCGGCAATCGGGTCGCAACTATGTCCGATAATTGCCTACTTGAACAACACGAATTCCGCTTCTTGTGATCAAAGACAACATTCCGGTAAACGCTTGGTACCAACTAAAGATGGGTTTGCCAATAATTGCTGTTCTGACCGCTACAGGAGCCCAAGGGGGGAGCGTCGTCACCGCCTTCACAGGGCCTAACCCACGATACCACGTCAGAGCTCTCACTTCGAATGTTTCTAGCGAGACAGCCAAGCGGTTGGACCAACACGACAATGTTACGGTGACATACGTGGACGTCAACTCGGTTGATAGTCTCGTTTCGGTATTTCAAGACGTGCACGCCATCTTTGCAAACACCGTCTTCGATCCTCAAACATTCATTTCGAAAGGACCTGTGGCTGCGGGTAAACTTGAGGAGCAGCATGGGCTCAATATTGTCCAGGCGGCGTCGCAAATTCCCTCTCTTCGACATTTGATTTGGTCAACTTTGCCGGATGGTTATGGCCTATCAAACAAGAAATTCAACATTCCTCATTTGCAGTCCAAGATTGCCACAGAGGAGTTTATTCATGACACAAAGAACGGACTGGCTTCAAAGTCGACCTTTTTGCGAGTTGGCATGTATGGCTCCAATTTGTCGAGACCTCCGTACCGTCCCGTCTACTTGGTAAGCCATACGATTGCCACGGTTTTGATCAAGCTGCTCAATTTTGTGCAGGAGGTACCAAAGAAGCATGTTTTTGTACTGCCTTGCCCACCTGACGCACCAGTTCCGTTCATCGGTGACGAAACCATCAATGTCGGGCTGATTGTCGATGCTATCCTGGCACAACCGGAAAAGACTATCGGCCGTTATGTACTGGGCGCTTCTGAGACGTTGACTTGCCGAGAATGGGCCTCAGCATTTAGTGCAGCCCTGAAGAGTCAAGGAAAGTACACAGACGCCGGGGCAGTGTTCATTGGGTGCCAACTTTCCGAGTACGAGCAGATTTGGGGCGATGTCGGCACGGAGATTGGTTCCATGATGCAGTACATTGGCGAATATGGCGACGAGAGCTTTCGAGGAGAAACTGGAGCTGAGCCGATTCTCACAGTTGCTGACCTGGGATTGGAAGGAAAACTTAGGTCTACTGAGCATCGACTTGCTAACATGGAATGGGATTGACGTGTCCATTGAGACATACTATAGCCATATACTGGATGGCATTGACCTCGTATGCAACTAGATGCACATGAGTCATCAAAACAAACCGCATTCAAGCCGATTAATATTTTGTTAATACAAGTTACCCATCTGAGTTTCGATCTCTCCCGTATATCCCTATTTTCCCCCTCCTCTTCCATAAGGCTCGCTTTTATGCTTCCTAAATGTAAAGATACATGGGGTATGGCCAAAGAGCCGCACTATTGCCCTCCGAAAATATTCGTCAAATGTTGACAGCAAATCGGCTCATCGCCCTGACGCGATGCCCGTGAAAATAAAGAACATAGGGAATAGGCACAAGTACAGCTGCTATGCACCCTACAATCGTAAGTGTGTAGTGCGTTCCCATATTCTCATAAAACGGAATGCCCACCACGGTCATACCCCCCGAAACGACGTATCGTGTGAGAGCGACAAAGGTAAGGGCAGATGCCGAGTAAATCTCGTACGAGTCGATGATGTACATGTAAACGCACAGGAACAAGCCCGTGATTCCGAATCCAAAGAGCGCAACGGCGAATATTCCCGACCAAATGCTGATGCGCGCATAGTCGGTCCATGCTAACCAGAAAAGCGACACTGGGATTGCGAGAGCTGCGCCATACATGGCATACCATAAACGCACCTCTGGCTGGTAGCGGTGTCCCTCCCTCGCTGCTTTGTTGATTTGGCGGAGGGTTTTTCTGTAGACGATGGGAACAAGAATAAACGTAATCTGGGTACCAAGAAACATTGAGATGAATATAATGTTTGCGAGTCCCTGGTCGAGACCATAAGTGCGCTCGAAGATGTAGGGCCAGCCGACGAGGAAAGTGAACAGCACAATGTAAACGACCGTGAGGTAGAGCGTCATGGCGATAATAATGGGCTCAGTCAACATGAGAAATGGTCGTGTCATGCTGATCTTGAGCCGACTAAACAAAGTAGCATTCGTAACTTCGTGCTCCGACTGGAACCGGTTGTCGCCTGTAATTGTCCTGTAGTGGGCGGCCTTCCATTCCAGCAGTAGCGGTCCATATGTCTCGGGCATGAAAAGCAGGACGAGAATGAGTACTAGACCGGAGGCGATGAGAGTCGTCCATTCAACCCAGCGCCAGCTGACCAGGCTCGAAGGGCCAATGTAGGCTCCCATGACCGCCCCAATCATTGGCCCACCAAAACATGTAATGGCGTAGAGGGGAAAAGCCCATGTTTTCTCTAAGCTGTTATACATGTCTGCTACTGAGCCACCAGAACAAACCAGAGGCGTAGACGCAGAGCACCCGGCCAAGAAACGAAACGAGATTTGGGCGCCAAAGTTGGGAGCCAGACCTGAGGCCATGATCCAAACCATGAAGACGGCCATGGACGTGATGTACACAGCATTTCGTCCAAAAGTTTCGGAGAATGGCCCGGCGATCAGCGAGCCAACGCCCATGCCGACGAGATATAGACCTAGGGATGGTGAGTACAGTGTATAGATGGAAGATGCGTCAGGGGACAAAACCTGTGGCGAGTGACTCTGCAACCTCGCTGACATGGAGCGACTTGGCTGCTTGTGGGAGGACGGTTGCATCGATACCAGAAGCAGAACCGACAAACAATGCAATGAGGGAGATTTGCAAAGTTACGCCCACGCGTCTCCAAACGGGCCAGTTGTGCGGATCGAGGGGGTCATCGGGTCCTTCCCAGTTGACAATGAAGACTCTCCTTGTGCCTTCATTGTGAAGCGGAACATCACGAACATTGATGCCGGTGAGCACATGGCCAAGAGCGGTTCCGTGAGAGTGCTGCGTGTGTGTTGTGTCAACGGTTGTCAGAGCTGCGTGATGAGTGTGTATACCCGACTCGACTATATCCGACTCAACTATATCCGAATCAGGGGATTCTGGTTCGACGTCATCGCGAAGTTGAGAGTCTGGAGACTCTTCCTTGTCCGTCGCGAGATGCGGCTGAATACGTCCGATTTTCTCGACATCTCGGTCGATTTGGCGCTGAGCCGCATGGCCTGCCCGTCGATACTGCAGAAAAGACTGCATGATGCACACAAAAGGCCACAATTGCAAGAATTGAGCAGAAACTGGAGGCGAGATGGAATCGAAGGCGTTTTTCTTTTAACCCAAAGGTCTTGGTGGAGAATGCGGAAACCCGACCTATTTCCGACCTCATCTTGGGCTTGATTACAAATGGATTGAAGATTTGGTTTTCCGCATCGGAGACTAATGCGATGGGAGATCAGAGGAATCATTATCGGTGGGGTTGATTGTGTACATAGTCTCGGCGGCCGGAGAATGCTACCTTAGCTGGGCTGCTTCAACAAACAAGTGCTGCTTTTTTGGACTTTGAAACTTATTGAAGGAGCCATAACCTACTCGTCGTTCTCAATCTGATAGGAATTTATAGAAGATACCTTTACAGTACATAAGTGATACACTAGCAACCCGTGCTGCCAGTTCTATGCTTAAGCTCCCGATAGGGTTGAAGGGATCAAGAAATTACTTGGCTGGGGCCTCATAAGAGCCAAAGTGACCAAGTCCAGGATATTGCGCTAACATATCAACGAATAGTTAGTATAATGAGCAATCTCTTGATATATCTAAGTAATAGTTCAGGGGCTTGAATAAGCAGGAGCAGATTGAGTGGTTAATGCTACCCTCTTACACGTTTGACGGAGAAACGTTTCGAGGATTCCAATACAGTTACTGCTTCAATGAATACATATAGGTCATTTATAAGATTGCAATTCCAATTACCCAAAAATAAACTCCCTATAATTCGACGCCATCCTGCTCACACCGTCCTCCAAGGTCCAACCTTTTGCATTGCATATCATCCTATACATTTCCTCCAATTCGGCGTCCATCCTATCTCCTGCCGTGTGGAGATCACTCTCTACCAATACTCGGTTGTCCGGCACTGCCATGAGTGCATCCGCTGTCTTGGCGCTGGCATCTGCGGAGCCCAAGTTATTCGTCTTGGAAAAGGAAAAGAAGATCTTTGCGGGGATCGACGGTTTGAGATACTGCTTTACAGCATCCGATTTGCCGCTGAATGAGTGAAGGCAGATGCGGGGCGGGTACGGTTTTGCATCATCCGTAGTTGTTTGTGTCTCTGCCTCACGCTTGCGTTGTTTGTCTTGCGCGCGTTTACCTCGCAGCTCGTGGCCCTTCCAGCAGCTCACCAAAAGATCATACAATACTCCATGTACCTGGACTCCATGGACGCTGACAGCTCGGTTGAATTCACCAGCTAGTCGCAGTTGTGCCAAGAGAATTGACTTTTGGTGCTCCATGCTGATTCTATGAGGGCTCAAGGGACGTCGCTCTCGGCCACCCGGTGTGCGAGCAGGGTCTCGCACAGCTTTCGCTTCGGAATCCCATTGCATTGGTAATCGAAACCGCTTGTCAAGCCCAATCTCGCCCACGATTGCGATTGGATCAGCTTTTAGTCGAACCCTAATATCTGACAAGACTGTTGATAAGGGGATTGGCGTTGGCAAATCCTCCCAGAACCCCGGGTCCTCAGGGCTTGGAGTCAGAACCGCCTTGTAATGCCTCTCTTTGGCACTTTCCCCGTCCTTCGAAGGATCAAATGTCGACACATCTCCACTGTCGTCATATACCTCGTGAGAAAACCATGGATGCCTACCATAGCCGGCAATGACGGTAGTGTCATTTTCAGGGAAGCAGCCCTGCGTTTTGACGCCGTGAAGTTTTACAATATCTGATACCAGAGATTGATCCTGGGTCCGAGTTGCCATGATGGCCACGGCGCGAGCTTTCATTGCCGGTAAGTCGGCAACTGAGAGCATTCGCTCAGCGATGTGATTGTGGGCGTCAAATGCGCCAAGGTGCCAAGGGAATTGGTCGTCGTATTGAGGAGGCGGCTGCGGAGCCGCCTCGAGCTGTTGATCTTGGGCGCACATGGTGATAGATTTGAGTTGTAAGGAACTTGAACTTTGACTTTGATGGACCTGAATGTTTTGATTTTATGAAATATCCAATGAGTCATTTGGTTAGTTGATTGGGGCAGTGTTGTACCACTGAGACTGACATGACTAGAACGTCAAGGCAGCTGTGTCTATTGGCTAGGAGATCCCCCACTTACCATGACTCTGAGAGGTAAGCGCTGCAGACAAGACTCAAAAGTCTATGACTTCTCTGCAATATCTCTGGCGGGGGGGAATCTGTTTGAGATCAGTTATCTTGCCAAAGGATGTATTAATATTGTGTTGTATCTCAAATCTCGATCTGGACAAACCCGTACTATTGACCTCACTTGGTCTGGGCATTGAAATTGTGTACCGCGACGACTTTGGATAATGAAAATGGCTTCTTTGACTACAAATAACGATAAATTCACACGAAGGACCAGCATTCAAGTTGGTAGATGGCTTAGACGCCTACCTGAAGTCGTTTGCTGGCTCGAGCCAAGAAAAGAGCCCAACTTCCTAGGACAAAAGCCAACTCGCGAGCCCCCCATAACTTGGGCGGTGAGTATTCAGGCTGTGCCTAGGTCCTGGAACGCAGGATTGGGCTAACAGTGAATTAGGATCTCACGTCTTACGCGGGGCGAGTATCCCTACCATATTTTGCGTCCGTTAATCACGGTTTTATTTTTGTCCTGGTCCGGCTGTTTCCTACTCGGGCAAGGCCCGCGAATCCTACTGTCTTATCTCTCCCTGGCCCATGAACACTTGGGCTGGCTGGTTCATTTAGCGCCTAAGACGAGGCCACAATAGACACAGGTCATCGAGAAGGAAGAGCGTGGAATATGTTAACCAGCCTTGTCATTAAGAGCCTCACTATAATAAATGCCAGACGATAGCTATGATACTCAGCATTCACCTCTGTCTCCCTATCATTCTCATTGCTTAATGGCTGCTAAACGCAGTGTCAGATTGGCCCAGTGGATCCCATGTTATGAACACCAACAAGCCGCAGTCTCAGCCCTAGCACAGCCCTACGGGTCTGCGTGTCAGCAATCCAAGTAAGGCCATGGGACGATGGATTGCTTAATCTTACAGACCTTGACCATGTTTGTACAGCCTTCATACCTACATCTTAGTAGAATTCTCAAGACCTTAAAAGGTCAGATAGGATGGCTTGCAGATGGCGTTCTTCATCATTCCAGCGCTCCTTGGTTGAGATAGAGATCCTTCTACTCCCTACCAGACTGTCTGTTCATCGGGATTTCTCATACCAACCTCGGCTCACAACTCCATTCTCAACAAACAACTTCAGCCTTACTCTAAAACCGTCCGAGCTTAGCCTGCACCCACCATGGCTAGTCGTCGCCCGGATGTCCTCCAGTATCCTACTGGATACACGGTCCTCCACATCTTTCAAGCTGTTCTCAGCGTTATAGTCCTCATTGTTTTGGTATTAACCGTTCATGTTGTGCCATTTGCAGGAAACTGTTTGATGCTTTTTGCCGTATGTCACCCAATCGATGCGATTTATCTCTATGCCAGGGTTGCTGAATGCTGATAAGTCTTTCTCCTCAACAGACCACTGCTACTCTTGCTGTATCAATATGGTTGGTTCTTGCACAACTGTCTATGACCCATCTATACAACTTTTGGGCCGCTCTCGTGCTTGATATACTTCTTGTCATTGTTTGGATCGCATCTGTCGCTCTACTCGCAGCCCAAACGGCCTTCTTGTGGGTGACCAGCTCCGATTACTGCGATAGTCACGACTGTGCCAGATTGTGCAATGGGGAGAAATGCTCCAATGCTTTGTCCGACGCTGGACGCTTCTATGGATATGTGTTTGCCACTTCGGTTGGTCTCGGAGGACTGCAATTGTAAGTCATCACTCCAGATGTGAAGAATATCCGACGGATGGTACTGACGGAACTCTAGTCTATTGGTAGTCGTCTCGCTCATCTTCCACGGTATAATGACCTGCCGCTACCGTCGGTATAATCGCATTGGGGTGAACCTCGAATCCGAACCTGTTCAGTCTTATCCCAAGCACGCACAGGGTTCGACCGAATATCGACCTGTTGACTCATGAAGGAGGAGCAATGTAATGGACTTGAGAGCAAAAGTGCTTTATTTAGACAGTTAATGAATCATGACGACATCAAACATCATGCCTTACATTTAAGAGCACGAAGTTTAAGGCACCAAAGCCTGGCGAGCTTTTGGCTTCTGGCATAGCGTAGTGTGCATTAATCGTTTCGGGCTTCATATCGGCCATGTTGCGCATCAAACCAAAAAGGCTATCCAACCATCAATAGGTACTCCATCGAGAAGCATTAATTCGATGAGTCTCACGATTGATGATGGAGGGTTGATTTCTGATTTCCGGGTCTGTGTTAATCCTATATTACATGCCATACCTTGAAAATTGAGTGGCAAGAGAGATTCCTCATCCCATGAATCTCACATCAGATTGATGGACCAAGCTGAAGTATCATGCATACCCTTTAACAACGTAGAACAAGTGAGTGTGGAAATCCCATGATAGGATAAAGACTAGCAACATGCTATCTTGTTCATCAAGGCCTGGACTCTTATCCTAGATTGATACTTACAACTGCGCACCACCCACGGGATACCGCATATTAGGGCTACATCATGAAGTTGACGTCTTTATAACGCAATATTAGGTCGTATATTACAAATACACAACTTATCAGTTGGCTTGCTAAGCTGAGTATTCATTTGTTCCGAAGCACTTCGCATCACGGATGTTGGTGTTAAACTCTGTAAGATCTGTTATCTTGAGCTCGTGATTGAACCCATTAACCAAGCGCCTCACCATCAAGCAGACAGTCCAGACCCCATAGACTCCCATAAGGCTAGGATAGTCTGCATGAGCTTGCGAACTAGTCAGCCAGTAGGAGGATCATGGATCAAAACTATGCCTCGATATGGTGCGTCGTAAATCGCGGAAGACCCTAGATCCCGTCTCCCTCACACCGGCTAAAACCGCCAATCACGCCGCTCGCAATCCATCCATGTCACCAGCTGATTCGAGTTGGCCTCGGTGCCAAGCAAGGTCATCCCACATCCCGCACCTCCGATTTCGTACCCCAGACTCACCTGAGGCTCAGAACCGGGGTATCGTATGTACGATGCTGGTCCAGGGTCAACGGGATAGGTGGGAGCCGGTTGACGCAAAGGCGAGGTAAATGGCACCATCGCATAGTCCTCGCGCCTAATATTTAACGTTGTTCTTAAGCTCGCGATCGCCAGCCACAAAGACGTGCACAGCTGGAAAGTCCCTTTTGGGACGGAATGTTGCAGTTAGTCCCTCAAAACGCCCGCTGAGCATGTTCCTCCCACTTCCCTCGTATGCATCCCACGACAGATGAACCCACGATTCAATCGAAGTGGACCTCATCATGCGATGGCATCAGCATTTTGTGGCGGACTTGAAGATTTTCTGTTCATGGGCTTGATAGAAGACTTGCAATTTAGGTTAAGAAAACGAGAAGACATTACAGATACCTAGATAAGACGCCGTTTATGCCTATAAATAAGCTTTGACGCCCGTGAACTTGAGTCTTGCCAGGAATAGATTCATTTTGTTCATTTAAAACTCATCGACAAACGTTCAGCATGGGTTGGTCTCCAGTAATTGGCCGTTTGGCCATCGCGAAGAAGCATGAGAGGAGCGCAGAAGAACGGGCCTTTGTCCGAAGACTGGATGTCTTTCTCATGACTTTCGGTTGCATTTCTCAAGGTACCATTATTAAGTCTACATTAGCAACGAAACTGCCTGACATATCTTTATAGTCATTAAATACCTAGACCAATCGAACATAACCACCGCTTATGTCAGCGGGATGCAGGAGGACTTGGGACTGATGAAAAACGAGCTGAACTTGTGAGTTGAGTCTCGCATCTCGAGCATTTGACTCTTGAAGCTAATACGCAGCAGTTTCACGACATACTTCAACATAGGCTACTGCATCATGCTTATCCCTTCGCAAATCATCATGACCTACGTTCGACCGAGTATCTGGCTTCCCGGCCTCGAACTGATCTGGGGCGTTATTACTGGCCTCATTGCCATGACACACCACACGAAACAAATCTATGCGCTGCGATTCTTCTTGGGCATGCTGGAGAGTAGTGCTTGGCCTGGAATGATCACTCTTCTGAGTAAGTCGCTTCTCAGACAATAACTTGTAAACCATAGGCTCACCAACTATTGATTAGTGCATTGGTACACTCCTTCGGAGTTGGCAAAGAGGTATAGTCTCTGCACTCCCCCATCTTTTTCTAATAGACTCTGACATAATTTTAGAATGGGCTTCTACCATTCTGCACGAGCAGTTGGTGGAATGATGTCTGGGGCTCTGCAGGTGGCGATTCTCAATACTCTGAATAGCAAGAGTGGCCTTGCTGGATGGCGGTACGTCATCGACCATTCCCCTTTTCGGTGTCATGTAACTAATACGCTCTAGTTGGCTATTTGTGATTAATGCTATCATGACGGTTGTTATCGGTTTCTTCGGGTTTGTCATGATTCCAGACACGCCCAATCAACCAAACCCTTGGGCGAGGTGGTGGTTTACCAAAGATCACGAACGTATTGCCCTCGAGAGAGTCAGCCGCTACGGACGCTCAGAGTCCAAGAAGATCACCTGGGCCGCAACCAAGTGAGTCCCAGTATCATTTTTATCTTTGAACCAAACTGACGATCCGTTTTCGTAGACGTGCGAGCCGCTTGTGGGTTACATATTATATCCCTGCTTACTGGGTTGTCAGTGGCATGAGCTCTGGGGCACTCAGCTACTTTAGTGTTTTCCTGAAGAACCTGAAGGACGATAACGGTAACTTGATTTGGTCTACGGATCAAGTCAACGCAATTCCAATCGGAGGTGGCGCTGTTCAGGTTGTCTGTAGTAAGTCCTATGTAGTGCGCTTCCTTGAAGTCGAAGAAAGTTCTAACATCTAGCCTAGTCTGGTTCTGGTGTATTCTCTCTGACCTGTTACAACTTCGTTGGCAACTGATTGTTCTGCAAAGTGAGATGGAAAGGCACCCTGTTTGCAAACAGTCAAGCTAACACACTTTTACAGGTGTGATTGGTGCTATCCCTGGAGTTATTATGACCATTTGGACGAGACATCCGCACTCGGTGCCTCTGTCAGCGGCGTACGCAAGCTACTTCATCACCTATGCTTGCCAGGCATCAGGTCTCATTTTGCTTGCCTGGTTTACGGATATGTGAGTTAAACTTGAGGACTCTTTCAATGGCCTTTTACTTACCTAAATCTCTTTCCTAGGTTCCCACAAGACCCCGAAGCCCGAGCTTTAATTGTTGGTTTTGCTGTTGTTGCCATCTATGCCGTAGATGCGGGCAGCACAGTCAAGGTCTGGCCCGCAACCACGGCGCCATACTGTAAGTCTCGCCAAGATTGAGTGGTCATTCCGGGTGCTAATCTTTCTCATTTATTAGATACTATTGGCTGGACTGTCATGTTGTCTATGTGGATCACTGGCATCATTCTGATCGTCATCTTGTCACGACTTGATAAGCACCTTCTCTTGTGAGTGAATTCTGGATTATACATGTGGAACTTGGCATTGACTAACTGTGTTATCCAGACCTAAGCGACTTGCGTTTAGAGCATCTCAAGCTGCTGTATCAGAGAACCCAGAACACGGCACCGATGAGCACTCTGATACAGATGGGCAGGCTGCTAAACTATCCAAGGCGGGAGAAAAGACTGGAGTTGCCGAGGTGGTTTAAATGGGCGATCAGTGTGATCTCGTTTCACTACAATTATTTACATGGAAGGGATATATCTTTGATCTCTCTTGGCAGTGGGAATAGATAAAGAACCATCTCGTGTTGCCCTTCTCCCTCGGATCAAACCCCTTCATATCCATTCATTCATGTGCCTATTCCGGTATCTTGACAACGATGCGTCCAGTTATCGCTTGATTTTCAAGCCGCTCAAGGATCGAAGGTACCTCATCGAACTCTAGGACTTTAACAGTCGGCACGATCTTCTGGATCACGGCTTGCTCCAATAGTGTCTCCATTTGCTCCTCAGTGCCGGTAGCAACACCTGTTACGGTAAGGGCTTTGAATGTGTCAGTCATGGTATTTTCAAAGACGATAGAAGGCCATTACCTCGCGCTGAGCAAATCGATGCCGGTAGTGGAACAGTAAAGTCATTACGGGGGAGACCGATGCTCACAATAGTGCCCATATTTCGCACCAAATTGGGAGCAACTTCAAACGCCTTCGCTGAGCCTGAGGCTACCAGAACAGCATCTGCTCCTTCTCCCGTTATGGATTTGACCTTTTCTTCGATGTTATCATCTAAGAAGTCGACAAAATGCTCTGCACCAGAGCTCATACTGAGCTCTCGTTTGGATTGTCCCGAATCAACGGCAATCACTCGATATCCGCTGACTCTGCTCGCGATCTGAACTCCAATATGACCCAGACCACCTCCAGATCCAGAGATCACTACCCAGTCTCCCTTGGATAATTGATCCTCAAGTTTAGACAACGCCCCCGCCATGGTAAGACCTGCGCAAAGCAGAGGTGCTGCTGCTTCGCTTGCCAGGTCCTTTGGAATTTTGGTGAGATATCGGGAATCGGCGATAACATATTGTTGAAGGGTGCCCGGAACATGCTTTCCAGTGTCCAGTTGATCAGGGCAGTTGTTTGGATAACCCTTGGAACAAACGGAGCACTGGCCGCAGGCACTGTAAAGCCACTTTACGCCAACGCGCTCGCCTAGAATTGAGGCTGCGACCTGCTTACCTAGCTTCACTATGCGGCCTATGCCTTCGTGGCCGACGATTGATCTGTATGGGCTCCATCCACGAAGGGCTCGGATCTCTGATCCGCTATATTGTGTTCCCGAATCAGAATATGATCACTCTGGTCTGCTTCGGGCTTTACTTTACCAGATACCACTGTATTCGAGCTTGACCAAGACCTCATGGTCTCTAGGGTCTCCAACAGGCACATTGTCGTGGATCTTGATTTGCGCTTCTGGGCCTGGGTTCTCAATGACTGCGGCCTTTTGGAATTGGGGAATTCTGTCTCCCATCTTGTATTAGTGGATGTTTTGGTGGTATTCAAATAGTGGGCAATTGTGAGAGATGGAAACTTGACTCATTCTACGAATAAAAGGTATTTGATATGACCTCCCATCAGCTTACTTGGGAGAGGAATTAGTAATCGAGATCGATACCAAGTGCGGGGCCTCGGCGCTGATACGCAGATTCTCTAACTGTCCAAGTCTGTTAAATGTTGGTCACCTCGTTGCATATGCCGTACTACTTCATAGCAGCCACTCTATCGTTTTTTATTTACTTGTACTAAGGTAGTTCTAGAGCAAGTACGGTACAATATTGTGACAATCCAGTGTCTCCGTGCCACCGACACGGTCTCGCTGTGAACCAAGACCGCCACTGCTGCGGAGACCTCGGAGGGAAGCTCCGGCAACAACGGTCGGCAGTTGGTGAGTGAAGCACCACCAATCATCAGACACGAATTTCACCGCACATCTTGCATCTTGAAGAGGGGCCGAGGAGCTTAAAAGTTTGGCATCTCGTATTCTTGTGTTACGAATCGACACAGCAAAGTATGAACGTAGCAGGGAACCTCTTTGCCGAATCCCGTGTGGTCGGCAATTCGTAGCCGGAGTCGAAGCATGGGTTCAGTCCGGAAGCGGCTCTTCCCACGTCAGACTAAATCCGCGGACCATGAGTTGGCCTGTCGCGTTTTTACTATCTATATTCATACTATCTGTTATG
>JALNIO010001538.1:0-11917 GCA_023509875.1 Rugonectria rugulosa
TAGGTTAATTCTTAGGAGACAGCTAGTTAGAAAAACCTTTAGACAGAAGGGCACCAACTTCCCGGCAAGTTGAAGGGTTACCGTACGAATATACCTACATTTCCAGTCTAACTATTTCGCCCTGCTCTATAAACCTTGCAAGGCCTAACTTGGCTAAGTTATCAAGTTAAGAGAAAAGGTAAAGATATTAGACTTGTTCTCTTTATGAACAGTTAAACTAGACTATTTTTCTTTTATCTCATATACATTTATCTTCACAGGTTCACAGCCAAATAATTCAATACCTTTAGGAATGAAAAGATAGCCTTACGAAACGCAGATTAAGAAAATCCACATTGATCCCACGGAATCACAGGAGGTATCGCAAACAGCCCGTCCATGGTGTCGGTATAGTCAAAAGGTTGCAGTCCCATGTCATCAAACATTGTCGTCTGCGTCCTGTTGAGATCCGACCCCAGCATGGCCAACGAGTCGGAGAGGGAGACGTGGGCCACACTCTGGATGTCATTACTGGCTGGGTTGCTTGCCCCGAGGGCTGCCTCTGCTCTTTGGAACCACAGCTTTTCGAGAAGCTTGGCATATCTGGACGCGATGTGGTTTTTGTCGACGGCTGCTGCCTTCAGCGCGGAGATGAATCGCTGCGTGAGAGACGCGGCGTGCGCGTATCGAACAGAAGAGATGGCCCCGGAGGCATGGGCTTTGAATAAAAACACGGACGAGTGGATTTCGTAGCTACAAAATGTTAGTCAAGGCGTCAACCTGTCCTCATGAAAACAACTCACAGATAAAAACGCGCCGGCATGTATCGCAGGTGCTTCTCAGGATCAATATCCTCTACGACAATTTGCAGCAGCGTTTCTGCTGCGTTGACAGCTTCGTATATGCTCCTGGCGTCCGGGCTCGCCATGGAAGAATCCGGAAAGGCAATCGTCGTTGGCGGACCGTCGCCTTGAACCAGGCCCGAGCTTTTCCTCGATGCTCGGTAGAGAACAGCTTGGAAAGCAAAGGCATTAACATAAAGACGTAAATACTCTTGCATCAATGTCAGACAGCTCTTGAGATGAGGCGAAACTGCCAGCAATTTCCACGCATGCTGCCACGCCTGCATTGCTTTACTGGTGTCGTCGACATATTTGGTGTAATCTCCCCTCATCATGATTTCTGCAGTGCGCGACCTGGATGCAAACAGAATATCGTGGGCATTTCCGAACAGAGTCGTCAGTTCAACTTGGGCCTGGATAAAGGAGGCAAAGTCTTCATTATACGGGTGTCGCGGTTGCAGAGCGGGAAAGTCGCTGGCAGTGAAGCGAGCTGATAGTGCTGGGCCGCGACACCAAAAAGCTTGGCCCATGCGGATGGATATCTGGCGGTCGGAGAGATACGTAACTGTAAAAGCTAAGCTGTAGTGATCACGCCATGCGAAATGAGAGATACTGACACGTCCAAGCCAATCTTTCTCGCTGAATGGTGTGATCAATCTCCCCCTCGGCGCCCTTGAACGAGCTGTCCTCGAGGCGTAGGAGATATGCTAGCCGGACTGCCAAGCCCAGGATGGACCATGCAGCACCCTCTCCGCCGTCGTCGGTGTGCCCCTGGTTGAGAAGAGTCCATTCGCCCAGAAGTAGGAGGCCCTCGACACAGCCGACATTCCGGATGCTCGCCATACCGAGAACGACGTCGAGGATCAACTGGCGCATGTAGCTCCATATGGACTTATGAAGATTGCCGAGATCATTCCGGTCTTTGGAGGCGACAACTAGGACAGATGTGAGAAGGAAGGACTCGTGGCGTATCGTGTTGAGGATGCAGTCTGGTCGCAACACGCTTGGAGGTACGATTGGGCAAAAGGCGTGGTAGTTTTCGGCGTATCTAGATTGTATCAGCAACGACTACACGATAAAGTGGATGAAGGCAAGCATACACACTCAAGAGTTGAACTAGCAATGTAGCATCAATTATGCCATTCTCAATCAGTGGATATACCTTTATCCTGGGATCATCCAGTTCATTTTCCCGACGCGACGCCGAATTGGAGTTTTTATCTCGATGTTGTATCGATACAGAAGGCATTACTATATCTCTTGAAGCGTCGATACTTTCTTCATCTTCGTTCCCGTTTGCCATGTTGATGGTCTCGTGAGAGTCCGTTTGCCCAGCTGTGTGGGCGAGGATCAGTAACGCATCGTAGGGGTTCTGCAGACTGTCGTGCACGGGTTCGTCGCCTGTCCTGGTCTGCCTTGGAGATACATGGTCACTTGGAGCTGTTGAAGGCGCGGGATCGTGGAAGCTTCTCTTCTTCTGTTGCCGATCTCGCCGGAAGTGGGAGAAGTCGCCTCCTCGCCTGGAGCTTGCGAGGACACACTCGGCGCCTTCGCGGACACACTTTGCGCAGGGCAATTTGCCAGGCTCACCTACGCTCTGTCTATATATGCAGCCAGTTCAGCGATCAGAATGGAATGCCAAGTGTCAAAGATGTTGAGTGCTCTTCCAAGCAACCGTAGGGTCGACGCTGGGATGAAGAGGGAATTAGAAATGACCCACAAGTCACAGCGCGTCTTGCGTAAACGGCATCGGACACAAGCCCGATATTGTCTCAGGCCGAGACCTCTGGTCATGGTTTCGTAGCGTACCGTAGTCAAATACACACTCTGGCCTGCAGACTCAGCTTCGGAGTTGGAAGAGATGAAGAGAAGGAGGATGTCAAGATCCGGGGAAGACGATGATTGCTTCTTGTCAAGATCGTCCAGTGAGAACATCCATTAGGCACTTGCGTGGGGAAACCTGGGCTGCTTCCCCGCTCCCAAGTCTGGGGGCTGGCAATAGACGGCTATAGATGGTGGTCAGCTGCAGGAGGGTTGTCGATCAGGATTAGTCCATTGTCGTCGGGTGGAGAAGTGCGGCGGTGGTAATAGACGGCTGTAGACGGCGATAGAGGATGTCAAGATTGGTTGGACATGAGGGTTTTGAGACGAGAAATGGGGGTTGATTTGACGAGTTTTGTGTCCGATTCTCTTCTTATTCGTGAGTACTGCCA
This sequence comes from Rugonectria rugulosa, assembly GCA_023509875.1. Classification (NCBI taxonomy): domain Eukaryota; kingdom Fungi; phylum Ascomycota; class Sordariomycetes; order Hypocreales; family Nectriaceae; genus Rugonectria; species Rugonectria rugulosa. Next base: position 3,035 of record JALNIO010001538.1, read on the forward strand.
TCTGTTCCGACAAGTGCTATCGACTCACGAACACAGTCGACTGCATGATGGTGAACAGACGTACTTAATCAGGACGACAGCCCGAAGTCATGGCGATCTTCTTTTCTCTTCTTTTCGCCAAGCTATATTACTTCCTCCTTCTTGAATCAATTTCGAAACCTCTTTTCGATTTGCATCAGAGTAATACCACATCCAAACCTGCCGAATTACACTCAACATGACTCCCAGTCGCCTCGAGTCTCCTCTAGGGTTATCACCGTTCCCTGCTTCGGAAATGTTCAAGTTCGGAAACAAGGGCTTCGAGGACAACTACGGCAAGTATTACCCCGTCGATCCAGCTACACTCAATCTCGAATCCAACTTTGGCCCCATGAATCCTGAGACAATTGGGTACCTGCAGCCTACCTCCAAGGACGCTCCTCTTGAGGTGATGCACGAGCGCTTCCAGCGTGATGGATACCTTTTTGTAAGCCCTACCTCTATTAGCCATCCTGGAAGAAGTCCGTACTAAGACGCGATAGATTAAAGGCTGCATCCCGAAAGAGGCCTCGCTCGAGTGCCGGAAGGATTACTTTTCCCACATGGCGCCAAGCGGAATTCTCAAGGCAGGTTCGGCTCCGGTCGATGGCATCTACTCCGGCGCCGATACGAGAAAGTACCTTCCTCCGGGGAACCTGCGTCGGCTTTTTGGCCTCAAAGACGATCTTGAGAGCGACCGATATGTCGAGCTGATGATCTCCGCTCACGAGGCTCCCTTCTATCTCAAATTCTGCAAGAATACGGAGCTGAGAGATTTTGTTAGCCACTTCACTGGCTGGCCCAATCCTCAGATGCTCCAGCGCACAATGTTCAGGGCATTCGTGCCTCAGTCCGAGCTCACGCCGGTTCATTTCGATCAAATGTACCTCCGTGCTGGTCCGCCCACCAGTTTGACGGCTTGGATCCCCATCGGTGGCGTGTCGCTCGAGGCGGGAGGTCTGATGTACCTTGAAAAGTCAACAGACATTGGAAAGAAGACGGAAGAGGACTTTACCAAGAATGCCACGAACCTGACAGACGAAGAACGCGTCAGCGCATTCAACAAGAACATGAACGACGGAGGTTTCCTAAGCCGTGACACGGTGACATACGGAAGAGAAGCCTGTCGTAAATGGCTCATTGCCGAGTATGATGCTGGAGATGTCATCTTTCACAATCCATTCACGGTCCATGCAAGCTGCAAGAATCAGGATCCGGATGGCAAGATCCGCTTGGCGACGGATGTCCGGTTCGTTGATCCCGAGAAGCCATACGACAAGGTATGTTTATATGTATCATACTACATTTACTTCGCAACTAATACGCTGTAGCGTTGGATGAAGGTTTATCGGCCCTTGGATGGACTATAGACACTGTGAAAATTGAGTCGGTAATTCGAATAGCGTTTGACGAGATCCAAAGAGCTCGTTGTGCAATAGATTGCCAGAATTTCTTAAGATGGACCGATCTTTTAGTTCTGGAAGCTTAGAACACGCGTGACTCTAGCCACATTCTCTAACTTCAATGACAAACCATATGTAACAACGAGGTCTTACAATAGAAGATGACTCGAAGTAGCTCGGCTTTCACATCAAGTCCTGCTTAGACGATTTCTTTTACAAGCCCCGTGCATAAGTCAACTCGCCACAACCGCACAATTAAGCATTAATCATTCAATATAAAGCAGAAGCAGACCAAGTATGCACCAGAATCCTGCTAGATAGAATTTAAATCATCTCACTGCTGCTACTAAATTAGATTCAAGGTCTCCCTTCATAGCTATGCCCTCTAAAGCTTTTCATCAAAACTATTCATAGTCAGAAATACTCGGTTCAGACCAGATGTCAGTTCAGCCGTACTTTGGCGGCAGACTGGTAAAGTATGGGGTTTCCAACGACACATGATAAGGAACCACGACAGTGGCGACAATACAGACCCTTGATTATCGGAAATATTTTTCCCGACCAAGGACAACCTCCCCAGACCATCTCCTCATCTAAGCCTTTAGCCTCCAAGTACGTCGCCTAACCCGTCTATTGCCATCCCCACGCCAGATGGCGCCTTGACCCAAATTCCCCAGGTCCACTTCCCCAAGATCAGTTGCGGGGAAGTCAGAGAGCCAGGGCATTACATGGGGTAGGTCCCGATTCCAACCGGCGCGATCATTGCAAGACGGCTTTGGCGGGAGAGTGGTGGCTGTTACATGACTCGGCTCATCTAATGGTCTGCTCCGTCTATAACCGCAATCCTAAAACGCAGACTGAATGCGAATACTATATATAGCAGACATGTTGATATGAAAGAAAGATTATCAGACAGCAGGGATTAAGTCGTTCCCGCAAGCCTATTCCATCACGTCGCCAGTTCTAACAATGTTCCTACAAAAGCTCGTGCAGAATGAGTCGATCAAGACGGATCCTCCGGAAATCTACAACTTACGGACCGTCGTGGTCAGCTTGATAGTGAGTCTCAGAAGTTATCATGACACTGATGTGAAGACTGAGCAATTGCATCTCAGGCATGTGGCGGCGCGCTTCTTTTCGGTATGGACATGGGTGTCATTGGCGGTGTACTTTCAATGGAGTCTTTCAAAAAGTACGGTTCGAACGAATCGATCAAGCCGAGTGATACTGATAGGCATCCAGGAAATACGGCCTTACGGATAAGTCAGATACTGCCCTCGCGAACCTGTCTTCGAATATCGTATCTGTGCTCCAGGCTGGAGCATTTGCAGGATGTATCGTCGCCATGTGGCTCGCCAACCGAATTGGACGACGTCTGTCGTTGATCATAGCCTCGGTTCTGGTCTTCGTCGGTGTCGCGCTGCAGGCTGCTGCCAGTGGCCATATTGCATCCATGTACATTGGAAGGTGAGTTTACGAAGCGGTCCTGAGATATCTCGTCCTGAACCATCAGATTCATCACCGGCGTTGCTATTGGAATCGCGTCCACGGTCAATCCCCTTTACGTGTCCGAAAACGCCCCAAGAGGTATCCGTGGTCTCCTGACGGGTTTTTATCAGCTCTCCATTGTCACTGGGCTTACTGTAAGAACCCACCTAATACCCCTTTTGTGATGATTCTAACTTATCCTACAGCTAGCCTTCTGGATCAACTACGGCTGTCTTCTCCACGTTAAAGGCCAGGCGCAATACATCATTCCTCTTTCTCTCCAAGCTCTCCCCGCTGTGTTCCTCTTTGTAGGCATGCTCTTCACCGACGAATCCCCTCGCTTCCTGGCTCAGAAGACTCCCGAAAAGGCACTTATGGTATTGGCCAAGCTCCGTAGTCTTCCAGCTGAGCACCCCTATATCCAGAGCGAGATGGAGGGCATCTTAGTCCAACTCGAGGAGGAGAGAGCTTTGGCAGTTAACAACTCGGGAATCACATTAGTCAAGGAGACTTTTACTATAAAGTCATATGGCCGACGAACGTTTCTCTGCATTACTCTTATGATGTGGAGTAATTTGACGGGGACTAATGCCATGACTTACTATAGTCCTACCATCTTCAAGAGTGTGGGAATGTCATCTTCCTCAGCAGGCTTGTTTGCAACTGGCATCTATGGGATTGTGAAGATGATATCGTGCGCCGTTTTTATTGTCTTTGTGGCTGACTCCCTTGGTCGGCGCAAGAGCTTGCTCTGGACAGCGATTGTTCAGGTCAGTAAAATGCTGCAATACTCTCGTTGTCATCTCAACCCATGCTCACATGTATCGACAGGGCCTGGCTCTATTTTACGTCGGTTTCTTCATTCGATTCAGCCCTCCAACAGAAGACTCGCCGATCGGCCCGGCAGGCTACGTCGCTCTTGTAGCCATTTACATCTTTGCTGCTGCCTATCAATTTGGATGGGGGCCGGTTGTTTGGATCTATGCCAGTGAGATCCCAGCTGCTCGCATGCGCCCTCTCCAAATGGGGATGGCCACGGCGAGTCAGTGGCTCTTCAACTTTGTTGTGGCAAAGGGTACTCCCAGTATGTTTGCGACATTGGGCGCTCATGGATTTGGGACCTACTTCCTCTACGGATCTTTCTGCTTCACCATGGTCATTTTCGCCTGGTTTTTCGTCCCAGAGACGAAGGGTAGGTACAAAGTAATTAATCCTGGGCTGCTTAGTATGAAACAGCTAACACATCACTATAGGACTTGCCCTGGAGGATATGGATGAACTCTTTTCTAAGAATAATGTCCGTGGCAAGTTTATCCCAACACGATCTGCTGTATTGGAGGCCCACAGGAATGCCAAGGGTGAGGAGAATAGATTTGAACACCTAGAGAAGGTGTGAGTAGTAAGATCTGGGTACATAATTGAGTACTCTGCTCAGTCAGGCTCTGGCGAGGGTTCCCATGCCCTGACGCACAGTGGCCGAGTGAGACATTGACACAAAACCCCGTCTTATAAACCATTCAGGAATCTTCTTGACATCTTGACGTGACTGGAAATTCCAGTTTGAATGATGAGCATGGGATGACAAAGATCCTTGACAGGCTGTCTAGTGTGAAGTGACTTGATATGACATTTAAATATAGTACTAATCCTTCAATTTACACGCAACATCTGCTCATTTACAAAAAGGCTTTAGCCTCCTCTCTGATTTTCACCTTCATTCTTGTCCCATCGATTGGTTTACACGTAACCTGGTCAGTCTGCCAACATAGTAAGCAATGTATGTTAGCAACAGATTTTTACTCATTGCGCTGTCATAGGGGCTCGCTCACCGTGAACAGCTCTGATTTAACCTTATAGTAGCCCTTCTCGTCCAAGATGGGCAGGCCTTTCTCATCAGTGTCCAGCTCGCCTACGCCGGTCTTGACAAACTCAAACCAGCGGGCCACGGAGGCCAGGACTATCCGTGTTTCCATATTGGCGAGCTCCGACCCGGTACATCGGCGCGGGCCCCTCTCGTATGGTCTCCAAGCACCTTCAGGGATATTCGTGGCTTCAGGGCCGAGCCACCGCTCTGGCATAAAATCGTCTCGTGTCTCGCCAAAAATCGCTGGATCCCGTTGGATAACACGGGCAACCGGACTCATGATCAGACCGTCAACTACCAATTGATCTCCTTGCGGTAGAGTAAGAATTGTTCCAGATCCTTGAGGCGCGACTCGCGCGGTGGTCCCCGGTGGGTGGAGGCGCAACGTTTCCTTGATGACGGCATCGGTGTCTACAACCACCGACGTTAGTTTTTACAGAATGCGCCAATAAGTTCCAAGGCACGTTATCCTACACTTCAAACGACTCATGAGCTCTCTGTTCTCCGGAGCCCGCAACTGAGCAATAACAGTTGACGGGCGGGGGTCCTGGCCAAAAACTTCGTCGAGCTCTTCCTTCAAGGCTTTCTGTGAAGCCGGGCGCTTGCTAAGCTCATAGAACATCCACTGCATGAGGATACTGGTTGTATCGTGGCCAGCAAATAAGAAGCCTCGACATGTATCGCTTGTCTGTTGAAGGATATCCGGTGTAAGTTCTTTTACCCCAGTGAGACTTAAGGCTGCAACGCATCGAGAGGCTGAGGCTTTTTCCTGTGTTAAATTCACATATTCCTTTCGAATGGCTTCTTTTAGAACGATATCCAGTTCCTTGTCAAGCCGTCTGATCTTTCGCTCATTCTCCGTAAACCACCTCCGTAGCCAATGCATAGATTTGTCTCGCTTGATATAGGCCTGCTGGAGTGTTCGATACGTTGTTAGGATAATACTTTGCTTACCAGCAACTTGCGCGTTGAGGTCGATGTTAAACGTGACGATACCTAGCAGGTCAATGAGTTAGATTATCAAGTCTGAGTCCAGATAAATTAATAGCCATGTGGTCAACTAGGGAAGGCTTACCGATTACATCAAACGCGAGATTGGTGCTGAGTTCATCCATACCAAACTCCTCTCCTGTGCGTGCTAAATTGTCTAGATGGTCGATAAAAAACTGCATTTTATCGAGAATAACTCCTACCAAGTTAATAAGGTGTTGCGGCTGGAAGCCAGGAAGGATACGCTTTCGAAGATCCTTCCATTCTTCTCCCTATTATTACATATCGATCAGTTACTTGAGATAGTTCCTTAAGAACTAAAATGAAGGCATGGCTTACATCCAAGGTGACCAGAGATCGCTTGCCAACTAGAGGGCTTAGGTCTAATATGTCTGGAGCTTTGGGGATACTTATGCCGTATTTCTTCGATGGTTTGGTGATTTGCTCGGCGACACTGTGATTGAGGATAAAGAGTATCACGAAAGGTAGTAATGGGCGCCAATCCACTAGCAGAACTGGCGGATACCCAAGCTGTTGAGCTTGTTCGTACATGATCGAATCTAATGGACCGTTAATACGTTAACAAATTCTCCGTATGCGACACGTTCTTCTCGATATTCTTCCTGCCAACCACGCCCCTCTCCGTAGTCCATTGTTTACCGTCGAGAGGTGTCTACTATCCGAAGACGGGGAAGAAAGACTTACCCCAAGACCTTCTTGGGTCGCCAGCGAGCGCCGACTTCTCAATCCATGCAAAATGCCCATTCTTTTTATCTGCCACGCCTGGCTGGGGAAAATGGACATAGTTGTTCATGTTGATTCCCTTGTTGTTGCCGAAATGCTGGTAGAGGTAAAACCCTAAGAATGGGATGGCAGTCAAGGCAATGACACGCCAGTACAAGAAGAGATTCTCGATCATCGTGGATCGTCGGCAGTGGTCTCGCAACAAGTCCAGACCGTTGTGAATCCAAAATTACGCGCTGTTAGGCGAGACAAGCAAAGGGAAGGTACTGCCAGCTAGGTTGCTACAGACAAGCGACCAGTTATAACCAAATGCCGCCGACTGATTTGAAAACACCCCACGTATACATCCCTACCTAGGAACACAGGGCATCCGTGGGTAGCTTGGGGGTGGCGAACCAGGGCACCCACCTCCGGGACTTCTATCCCACTCTCTCCCATATTTAGACCCATGCTACGCCATAATCACTCAAGTTAATTACAGCGGACTGTTCCTCTTTCAACCAACTTTCAATCCTTTAACCGCACATCTCGTGAAAAAGGCCCCATAGGCCAGCCCAATGGTCCCCCAACCTCGGCGTATTACTATTACGACATCGGCGTAATACGAATACAACATCGGTGTTGTCTACACCAAATAAGATTGATCTGCATCAGCGGAGTAAAACTCATTACATTTTCCATGCGTTATTTGAATTTTGTTTACAAATCTAGTGGGGCTTTCAACGGCGACTGAGACAGGGGCAATGAGGCCGGGGACGCCTACGTGCAGTCTGTGGCAACCCTCTGGCGCACGTCTTTCCATGAGATCCCCTCCGGCTCGCCAAGACGAGACAGACTTCTGGGTTAGCGATTCGTGAATCACGTACGATACACCAAAGCGCCGATAGCGACAATGGCAAAAGCAATCAGGGCGAGTTGTCGCACTGGCTCCAAACCTATCAGTCCGTGGTAAATGTCCGTGATGGCAGATGATCCCTCGTATCTACAACAGGGCATAGAACATGCAAGACTGGAGTCGAAAAGGGATTTCATAGATTATCACAACCGCAGCGATTTCGGAATGCAGGAACTTGGAAGAAGGTCCCCTCAAACCCACTTGTTTGAAAAATCGGTAATGACTAGGAGGCAGTGGGGAGTCTGACCAACGCGGTGACGCTTATTTATTCGATGATCAGATAAGATCAACTTGAATGACCCCCACACTTGGAAGTATCACGGCCGAACTAAAAGAGGCGTTGAAACACTACAACCCGTATCGACTCACAGAATCCGGCATACTTTTACGGGGATATCCATAGGCATATCCAAACTTGGAAGAGTAAAAGTGCCAAGAAACCCAATTATCTACAAAACCCCAAATGGTCAAAAGCTGCATTTGACCCAAATAAAAATGCCGGATTCCTTAAGTCGATACGGCAAATACCGATTAATTGCCGGAATGAGCGGGGGGGCCTTATCTCCAAACAGCTTTAGGGGAAAGGGGTGGGGGACCTGCAAGCCAGGTTCGAGATGCATAGGACACTAGCGCTGGCCGAGGCAAGGAACCCGGTTCCGCGTTCTAGGATTCGGCGGATGCCGGGTTCACATGATCATCCTTTCGCCTTTATACAGCTCCTCCCAAGTCTCTCCCTCCCTCCCACATCTCACAAGTAGTAGACGGCCAGTAGACGGCCAGTACTTGAAAAAATTCAAACGTGGGTCAGGGCCATTGCCAAGTTATGGCCATAAACCCCGGTTGAACACCTCGGCACCTGTTCAGAACCCCCGCATGGTCCCCCCCTTTGCCCGCCTCAGTAGAGGTACAAGGGAATGACTTTGAGAGTTAGCGAGCTCTACCCCGCGTTGGCCGAGCTTGGTGGCATTAGCCGGCCGTCTTGGCTTTACTTGGCCAAGTTTCAGTCTGGCGTTCTCGAATTTTAGTGTCCACCGAGGTTGATCTGAATAATTGCATGCGTAAATGGCTGTGCCTCGCATCAGTCTTGGGCAGACCACCCGTTTATGAAGGGTGCCAGAATGGTCTCTCGTTTCTAAAAAGGACTGGAGGTATTTCAGTTCCCTCTAAGAAGCTCCCTCACCCAAGGAACATGACGTCTTGCTTCTTCTCTCATTTCCCTTGGAGCCAGACCGTCATTACTTTGGCAGCCTTGGTGCCGCCATTCAGGCTTTCAGCATGAATCGTCTCTCAGGGTCAGCCAATGCCATCGCTTTCAGAATCGTGCTGTCTGCATCAGCTATTTTCTTGAGTTGGCTCATTGTACATTTGGGTTTGCTCCGAACTCGAATAGTTGTTGGCATCATGAGGAAGCCATCCAAAACCCTCTTATCACACCCTGACGACCTCAAGATTATCCATGGAACAAGATTTTGCTTAGGGTT
>JALNIO010001540.1:0-16824 GCA_023509875.1 Rugonectria rugulosa
CCGTCAGTTGGTCACTCCCGCGACTGTCACGAAAAAACCGGGGGAATGCAACCATTATTTACTTATTTCCTATCCAGGTCTAGACTCAGGCTTATGTAACCACTCGCAGTCGCGTCAAAAAAAAGAAGAGGGTCCTCGGGTCGGCTGCTCCCTTTTGACATTTTTCAAGGGTCGTCTTCTGTGGGGTCGAGGAGAGAAGGACGGAAGATCTCCATCAAGGGGAACGTCGTCCGTCTCTTCGTGTTCCATCCTGATAGTCTGGGATGATAAATGCTACATTGAATCATGTCCTTGACGTCTCCATGCTGCTTACCAACATGACATGAAATGGCACCCGACTCTTTTGTAGTACTATCCGTACAGGCTTACACAATCTTTCATCACAAGACATCTAGGTGATTACAACACAAAGACAACGCAGCAAAAGGTAGCACAATTCATTCATTGTAGTCATAGTAGCAAAATGCTGGGTATCATTTGCCCTTTCCTATGCATCCCTCCCTATAGGGCCAAGACAAATCGTCATCTCCCGTGTCTGAAGCAAACCCGGGATGAGTGAGTAAAAGCATCTCAGAAAGATACCTATACGTATCTATATAGGCCATTCGTCAAAAGACAACGCTCAAGAAACGAAAAAGCAAATCCGCAAAACATGTGCAGAACCTTGACCGCCTGCCTGTCATCCAGGGCGACATTAATCCCCAATCCGGTTGCCAACTCCAAAGGAGAAAAACAGCAACAAATTCAAACCAGTTATCCGCAAAGAAAGTCCGCCGTGTTCCTCATCCGCGGACAGTATTGTACGTAAGGAATCAACGTCAACCTGAACCGTCTCCCCTTTTTCCGTTTCCCTTCCCCTTCCTACCAACCATGCGACCTAGCCGTGAACGAAAAATTCCATGTTGAAAACAAAAACAATGATTCGTGTCGTTAAATAATCCGGGACTCTCTCCATGTCATCTCGATTGTTCGTCCCGTTGACGTGGACGGCGTCCAACGTTTTCTCTCAAGTCTCTCCTCGCCCAGTGGTTATCAAACCTCAACATTCCATCGAATAGAAGCTCGTATCAAGCTCGAACTTTTTCGAGAAGTCGGTGTGGATTTCATCCCAGTCCGGTGGCGGCGGGTTGCTATCGAGCAGGACTGTGGCATCTACTCGAGTGCCGTCAAGCAAAGGAACAGTTCCATCCAGGTTTGTCTGGCTCATGTCGAGAAGCAGATCCGTGTCGATATTCTGCCAGGCAAAGTCGAAGTCAAGATTTGCATTCTCCGAGATGTCGCTGTTTGGCTCACTAGATCCGCTGTCCTTGCTTGACTCTGGCGTGTCATTTGGCGTCAGTGATCGATATGCATTCACGTCGATCACGTTGCGAATTCCAGGCTGGTCAAAACCGAACGTGCTCATCAAGCTCTGAGGGTCAATCGTCGAGTTGGCCCAAGGATCAGGAACAGCCGCAGAAGAGATCTCTGCTGGCTTTCCATCTGCTGGTTTCGAGATCATCTCACCCTTGAGACCCTTTGCCTCTTGGCCCTTGCCTGTGCTGCTCGTGCTTCGCTTGAGATTCGAACCGGCCATCCCGGGGGCCTGACCTTGCTTGGAATCCGTCGTGCTCATTGCTGGAGCCTCCTGCACCTTCTTCGGCGTGCCGTCCGCCTCAAGTCCGAGAGCGATAGCGAGATTCTCCTGGACAAACTTCATGGGATTCTCCTTGGGTTTTGTATGCTCTTCATATGTGTGCTGCTCGAGCAATTGCTCCGTCTGGAAAGCAACCGTGGAATTTTTACAGTCAGGGTCCAGGCAAACCAAGAAGGATCTCGCGGGAGGCTGGCTCTCAGAGGCCCTTCTCATCTCAGGAGACGACTTCTTGCTAAGTTGGGGAGAAGGTGTAGCGCCCTGAGGCGTTTGTCCCGAAACCTTCTGCTTCTTTCGCGCTGGTGGAATCTGGAGGTTCATGTCCTTAATCTTATTACCATAGCTAGGATTGCCATGAGGTGACAACGCTCCAAATTGAAAGGGCGGCTGAGCAGTGGTGGGAGCAACAGGCGTTTGGCCCTTGGAAGCAGCCTTTTGGTTGGCCTTGTTGTTCTTTTCTAGGTTGGCAGCATTGAGAGGGGCAGACTGGTTGCCTTGCGCCGATGGGTGCTGCATCGGTTGTTGTTGTTGCTGCTGAACCTGCGACTGCTGGCCCTGGGACTGGCCTTGTTGCTGGCCTTGCTGTTGCTGAGGAAGCTGGGAATTCTGGCCCTGTGGCGTGCCCTGCTGCTGGCTGTTGGATTTCATCAGTCCACGACCGTATACACTCGCAGCGAGGTCCTTGGCCATGCTCTCCAACATTGCTCGAGCCGTATCGATCTCCGAGGCACTGATGCTTAACACGGGTTTCGGTTGCGTCATCTTCTCGCCGTCCGCAAACTGTTTCATGATACGCAATCGCTATGCAAAAGTTAGTATAAACAAGATACATCTGGGTACATTGAACACTTACAGCTCGGAAGAATAACCTAGCGCGTGATTCATCGTGGGTAATAGCAAACCATTTGCTCAACCCGCGGCCAATCTTGCTCATATCTAATACAATACGGTTAAGTTTCTGAGTTGTATCGGCGAGTTCTTGGGCGTTCATGGGAATGTCCATCATCATTTCCGAGGAAATCTGACGCTGCTCATCCTGGCCGAGCGCTTTCAGACGCTGCAGATTCTCTTGTGCCGCGGCTGCCGCTGGTGTTGCTGGTGCGGCTGATCCCTGTGCTGCCCCTTGTGCCGGTGCAGACACTGATCCTGATGCTTGCATTTGAACACCGCCGACGCCCCGGTTTGCTTGAGCTTTGAGGAACTGCTCATATTTCTGTCGCTGCTCAGGGCTCAGAGCAGCAACTTGCTGAGGGGTCAGTGGGAAGTTCTTTGCCGGCTGACCTTGTTGCTGGTTGGGCTGGGACTGTGGTCGAGTCATATTAGGCTTGACTTCAACGACGTCGGCGCTCTCATCGGGGCTTGACCGTTTCAGATTCTTGGAAGCCGTAGCTGGGGAGGGATTCGGTGGGTGAGCTCGATTGTTGGCAGGCTGCTGCTTCAGGTTCTTTTGCTCAGGTGTTGGAGCTGCGTTAGACTGCTTCTGTCCACCAGGCTGCATTGCGTTGTTTTGGCCCATGGCATTGGGGACTTGCATGTTCTGAGGCTGAGGCGTCTGGTTCGGATGGGCAGCCTGCTGTTGCGGCTGCTGTTTCTGCTCCTGAACTTGCATCTGAGGTTGCGTGACAGGGGCCTGGTTTTGCCCGTTTTGCTGACCTTGTGTCTGCGGCCGGTTTCCTTGGGCCTGTGCCTGCGCCTGAGCTTGCTGGCTTCGCATCTGGTGTTGCTGGATCAAGCTCTGCCTCTTCATCTGCATTACCATCAACCGCAACTGCTCATCTGGCACATTGGCCAAGTTGGGCCTTTGGGTACGGACTTGCATGAGCTCTTGGGGTGTGACCTGAAGCACGGCTTGAGGGATGTTAACCATTGGCCTCTGCATAGGCTGCTGACCGTTGGCAGCGCCAGTCCTGTTGTTCATATTCGGGTTCTGGCTTTGCTGAGCTTGCTGTGGTTGGGCCTGGTTCGAGACCTGCTGCTGTTGGAGGTTCTGTGGCTGAGGCTGCTGCGGTTGCTGCTGCGGTTGCTGGCCTTGGGGTTGTCCCTGGGGCTGTCCAGGCTGTTGCTGTCCTGGTTGCTGCTGTCCCGATATCATATTCCGCTTCTGAAGGAGCAGCTGGAACTGTTTAGCTTGGATGGCAGCGAGCTGACCCTTGACGCTCTGGTTGACATTGTTCTGTCCAAGCCATATCTTCAAGGCTCCCCACTTCTTTACCTCCTGAGGAACTGGGCCAAGTTGTGCGATGACCTGGGGAGGCAGGTCCATCGCGTCCATCATGGCGACAGCTTGGGGATTCTGAGCCACCCGTTGCACTTGACCCTGGACTGTGTTACCAGGGCCAGGAGCCTGTTGCATGCCTTGACCCATTTGTCCACCCATGGCTGGATTCATCTGGCCCATCTGGCCTGGCATCCTATTTTGCATCTGCCCAGGGGCCTGACCTCCATTCATGGTCATCTGGTTTTGACGGTGATTCTGCCATCGTTGCATCACTTCGTTGAGCTTCTCGGGGGGCATACCACTAAAGTGGCTTCGCTGCTCCGGAGGCAGGTTCTGAAGCATGTTCTGGAAGGCGGGGTTGTTGGGTCGCTGGGTTCCTTGATTAAAGCGTTGGTCGCCGAATTGAACAGATCCTTGACCCAGGGCTTGGTTGCCCATCGGGTTCATGCCGCTTGGTGGACGCGATACAGGCGTGTTCAAAGTGTTCATGGCTGGACTCTGTGCAGGGCCCATATTGCCATTCATGCCGGGCTGATTCTGCATCTGCTTCATCTGCGCCTGGGCCTGGAGTGCCTGGTTCTGCTGAGCCGCTTGGTTCATCTTCATTTGCTGGAGATTCAGACCCTGTTGCGGCGTCTGCGACGGCTGTTGTTGCTGTTGCTGGCCTTGACGGGGGGGTTGGTTCGGACCTTGCTGGTTGGCCATATTCTGACCCATGGGTTGAGGAGTGGAATTTCGGTTTTGACCATTGCTAGCTGGAACAACCATTTGGCCAGATTGCTGAGCCATGATGCCGTTCATTTGCTGGTCTTTGATGCTCTCCATGTTTGTAAATTGAGCAAAGTCGTTGTTTTGCACTCCATTCATCATGCCAGGCTGCTGAGCTGGACCCTGCTGTGCCTGTTGCTGTCTTTGAAGAGACTGCTGGCTTTGTTGCTGCTGCATCATGGCCGCCTGAGCCGTGTTGCCGTTTTGCGGCTGCATCCGAGTGGCATTGGCCTTGAGAACTTGAAACGCCTGGTTCTGATAAAACCATAAGAGCGGATCTTTGCCTTGGGCCTGAAACTCTTGCAATTGCTGTGGCGGAAGACGCTGTTGGAGTTGAAGTCGGGTATTGTTCTTGACCTGCTCGGTAGCATTGCTCATCATCCTCGCAGCGAGTTCGGCGACCTTGCTCTTATCCGTCGTTGAAAGCCTGGAGAGTTCGTTGGGTGGTGGATGCTGAGGTCGCGCTTGGTTGCCAGGCATGCCCATCATCTGCTGATTAGGGCCGATCCCACGGCCAGCTTGGTTGGCGACGGCCATGCCCATGCCCATACCCATGCCCATATTCATTCCCATGCCCATTTGCTGTTGCTGGGGCATTTGACCAGCTTGCATGTTCGGCATGTTCTGGAAAGCTTGCTGAGGACCTTGGCCCATTCCGCGGCCCATCTGAGCTTGCATGTTCATCATTGCTTGAGCTTGGGCTTGTGCCTGCGCCTGCGCCTGCGCGTTGGCGTTGATAGCATTCTGTAGGTTTGGTTCGTTGGCCTGGCGTTTTTTATAGAAATCCATGATCTTATTCGTCATTTCAGTGTCGTAGGCTTCCTGCATTGAAAGTCAGCATACATCCACGACTTGTGACAGCTACGTGCGGATGCCAGTGAAAACAGCGTGCGAGTACGCCGGGCGAGACGATACCTTTGTCGCGGATTTGTGGAATACTTCACGTTCAAAGCTGCAACCGAAATCGGTTGCCTTCATGGAATCTACACCATTCATAGCAAGGGCGATGTTGGAGATTCTAACAACAGTCAGTCAAGTCGGCAAATCAACGAGAGCGAAACGAGAACACGCGAATAGAGTCACGTACAAGTTCATGGTTTTTCCCATGCGGTCACCGATTGGGACGTTGGCCTGCCAGCAAATGCCGGTAAATGGCTGCGTGTGTTGAACCAAATTCTGGTAGACAATCTGCTGAAGTTGATTGTTCGCAGGCTTGCGCAACTGCTGGGGCATCATCTGGCCTGCCCCAGCCATGTGTTGCATATTGGCCGCCATGGCCGCTGGTGGAATGTCGAAACAAGTCCCAGTCTAAGAATACTGCGCGGTCGCTCAAATCGTGGTAGAGATGGGTCGGTAGGACCTGGTGTTTCGGGCGTGATCGCGGGAGTGGGAGCGAGAGGTAGCAGAATGGTGGCTTTGGCTCGGAGGATGTTTGAGGATGGTTCAGAAAAAATGAATAGAAGGGGGAGGAGGGGGAGAAAAAAAATAATGTAGGAATAAAGTGACGGCGTTGCCTCGTGCAGTTGACAGAAAGTGTATGCAGCTGGCAGATTGTGGGCAACGAGGCACCGGTTGTTGGAGAGCTGCGAGTGCCTAGCGGTGGCTCACCGTGCAGTCCATAAAAAGCCAATCGTTGTACAACGAGGCGGGCGGACGAGGCGGTCGTTTGAAACCGAAAGGCGAAGAGGCGTCGCGTGAAGCCAGCGACGACGTAGGCGGGCTATTTGGAGGGAGAATAGCGCCCAGTCGACGATTTCGAGGTCGATAATGGAATCGGAGAGGGAGAAAGGTCAAAGGGGAGGCGGCGATGAGGTGGCCGAAGAGTTGGGTATGAGCAGTGGATCGTGTAATATTAACGACGACCCAGGTCGGTAACGATAGAGCGGTTTCGAACGATGCGGAGCGACGAGGAGCAAAACGGCCGCCTGTTGAATCACAGAGAACATACAGAGCGTAAGAGAGGTCGGGAGGAGATCGGAGGTCGAACGAACGGTCGTGGTGATCGGGTTGTTGCCGTTCTCGCCGAGTCGAGTCGGGTCGAGTCGAAGCGAAACAAGAGAAGAATCGCTGGTCGCTCCAAAACCCAGGCGGTGTTGTGAACGGGAGGTGAAAAGGTCGCAAGCGCTGGGGGGGCTCGAGGGTAGTAGGTATTGTGTGGGAATTCGCTGGGCGACAGGGGTCCCGGTAGACCAGCAGGGCCAAGCAGGGCCAGGCTGGGACAGGCAAGCGGCGCGGAATTTCGTGGAGCCCACCACAAGGACCCAGGGACAAACGACTGCCGAGAAGCAATAGGTACAGGCAAAGCAGCTGGCCGACGACTGGCAGCGACGCAGTCCCGGGACGGGCCAGAGGGGAGTGGGGGATGAAGGATGGAGGATGGGGGATGCCACCCACGAGGTAATTGCCCTCTCTCTGTTGAGGCAGAAGTGCTTTGAATCTACGGATACCAGTCTACAAGATCAGACAGTGCTCGGTTCACACGATGAGTGCTCCGTAGGTAGGACACAGACACAGACACAGACAGTCGATGGCCCCCCCGGATGTGGAGAGTAAAGGGCGAGACAGCTAGATTGTGATGGAGAAGTGATGCGATGATGAATTGCCCCCAGTACCAGTCCTCCGTACGCAGCGCCCAGTGTCCAGGTAAGGCACCCAAAATGAACCTAAAGTGAAAGAGATCGAGACCAAGAAGCAAGGGGGACGCCCGGCACACCCAGTAGACAGGAAACCTAACGGTAAGCCCAGCCCAGGTTGGAAGAAGGCAAACCAGACTGGACGCCAGCTTCAGTGGGTGGTGGGTAACTTTACCAAAAGGCACCGGACCATGTCCTGGTTGTCCTGGTCGCCCCATTCCGGTACATGTTAAAGCTGCCAGGTGCTCGTAGCTCCGCACGCCACATTCGCCCTTGGAGGTACTTCTCCCGACCTTAGTGCCAGGTACCTCCGTGCCTTGGGAGCAAATACGACTAGGGGCGTGGGTGTGTCGGCAGGTCGCTCTCTGGGCACCTTATGGGCAGCTCATGGGCGAGCGACGCACAAGAGGCTTTCCATTAGCCAGCTTTCTCTCCACCCCGACCAAAAGGTACCTCTCGACGCATTTACAGCGAGGTGGTACCTTGAATGTTTGCTGGATCACGACACTGGATTGAAACAGGATCACCGGATTTAAAGATCCCCGGGGGTTAAGTCCAGCATCTCTGCCAGCTACCTGATTTTTGGAGCATAGAGGCTGCATGTCTCCTCCTAATCACCGTCCCTCGCTCACTTGCAATGTTCGGAGTGCGCTCCAGGTTTGCTTGGTGCTTGGTTGATGGGCGGGGAGTAAGTGGATCGCCATGGAACGCGGACGCTACAGCAAGTACACTCCGTATCCGCCCACGCCATATCAAAAGTGGCACGTACCTAGGTATGTACCTACACACAGGAGCTGCTTGGATTCACACTGCCTTCTGGGCCTGGTGATGTTCTGAAACGGCAGCACGGGCAGTGCACACCAGCACGGCAAATGCTATATGGAAAGCGCACGTCCGACGGGAAAAGGAAGCGATGGATCATGGATCGAATGGGCGAGGGCCTTTCGAGGGGCAAGTACGAGTACAAAGGGGCAGATGTACTGCAAATGACAAGATGAGGGACCTTGGACGGGATGAGAGGGTCGAGAGATGATAGGACGGTTTAATCAGGACCAAGACCGGTACGCGGCGGTGATAGGGTGCCCAGGCTTCCACATGGCGCAAGGCGAAGACTGACTGTATCGGAATCTGATGAGACACAAGCACCAGCATACGACATTAGAGACTCCTTGACTCCCAACTTGAACTCCTGGACCCTGATCAGCTAGGTACACATGGAAGGAAGACAACCAAGCTGGCCAAGCCCAGGAAGAAAGGTGCGCAGCTAGAGGCGGGATGGGATGGGATGGGATGGGATGGGCGGGAGAAGGCGAAGAAGGAGACAAAGCAGAGACAAGACAGGGTCGTACATAAACAAGGTGAGAGCTAACATGGCGAATCCGTGATGGGGGGAAGTGATTGACTGAGTAAGTGGTGGTGATGGAGACTCCAGACCCCAAAGTGAGATGGAAGTGGGTGGATAGTCGTGACAGTTTGGGCGCGGGAGTTGCCCACGTTCAAACCTTACCTACCCACACCCACCTCTGGCACTAGCGATACACAGAAAAGCAGGGACGGGCGAGGATCAAAGATTTGATTGCTGCGAAGAATGAGCAATAACGAATAGCGCCCAGGCACAAGGCTTTGGTATGTGGTGTTGCTAGTACAGCCATCGCTTGCTGCCAGGTGCTCGACAGGCAGGCCGTTCTCAGGGACAACCGCGTAGGCTAATGGAGAGACGGTTTGGCCGGCTTGGGAAGAGAAAAGAGAAAATGGAAGGGCGAGGGAAGCAGAGAAGATGGAGGGAGAGACACGCGCAGGCTTGGACTCAACCAGACTGGGCAGGACAGGGTCGTTGAATGGATCCACGGGGTCCTCGTCGCAAATCCCTGACCCTGGTTGGACTGATGATCCCTGTCCCCCGTCTCACCCAGGTACACTAGCTACGAAGGAGGGTGAGAGTACTCCCGTACTTTGGTACTGTACTTTGTTCTTTTTTGCTCTGATCTCAGGCTAGGAGCAGCCGACAACCTACACGGCTTTGGTCTCACTCATTCGATAGCTACAGAGTATAAGCACATGTCCTTGGTATCGTAAGATGCCCGGCCAGCAGGAACAGTTATACTGGCTATTCCCGCAATTCAATTGTATTATTTATCCCTCGCACTCCATTCTCGAGCCACTTGACATGAACCACAAACCAAGTGACAGTCGCATCTGACGTCTTCCTGCTACTGAGCGCGCAAACTGGGTGGTGGAGGTTCAGAACGGTAGCGGTGGTGGGTGGGCTGTCAGTGGTGGCTCGTGGACCATCACCTCAGATGACAATGTCTCGCCGCCTCTTCTACCCGCCTCATCAGAAGGCCCCCGAATAATAAGCAGATAAGTCACAAAGCTGCTTGGCAGCTTGGCTGGGGGAATGCCTGGGCAGTTTCGCGCTGCTCAGCTGAATTTGTGCAAGGCGATGTTGCAGATATGAAATGCGGCGAATTCTCTCTCACTTGTCCCACACTGCTGCCACTCCCGCCTTACCACGTCAGTGACCTATCGATGAGATGAGATGAGATGACGGGCAGCTATATAATCACCTGAATTGAGTGCCCGGGCAGGCATGAAATAACGAATTCATTGAACGCGGCTTTCACTTGCACTTTTCTTTTTCTTTGATGCTACATTATTGCGGTGTAGACCAGCAAGTAAGACATTTCAAAGTACGGAGTACTCCCAGACCGGTTTCTAATCCATGAGCACGATAGCCGTACTCTGGGGTAAGTGACCTCACGAAAAAATGATGTAATCCGCCAACTTTTGGGTTCAGGCAAGACAAGGCAAGGCAGATGCGCAGCGAGTAACTGCACTGATCCCCTTCAAACCTTCACCGGTCGGGAATGGCCGTGTGAGCTTTCAATCATTCGGCGTCATAACCAGTCAGATTGCATGAGCTACCCGCGCAAGGGCTCAAATTTCTACACCGTACAGCAGATTTACGTGCTGATGCAGGATAACGATCTGCTATTCGAGATAGGCTTGACGGAGCTTTGAGACAGGCAGACGGCAGCCTCAGACAATGACGCTCACGGGGACAGATGCTGCAGCAAAGTGCAGACCGCTTTGGGCATCCCAGGCGAGAAGCGGAGAGGGTTGAGAGGGCATATCGCTGCGATTGGAAGTCAGACTGCGGCGACTCCGTCATGGTTGGGTGGTTCTGTGCCGTCCCTTTGTTTCCTCCCCGGCTGCTGCCACCCGTCTTTGTCAGTTTCGGCACCTCAAGGTTCGTGCGAGTGCTTGCATGTACTTGTATGTGCAGTGCTACGTGCGGATTACCTTGCCCGAGGCTCCCGTAGACCCGTGTTTGGTACGCCGTACGCCGTAAATGTGGTAGGCAAGGTAGGAGGCACATGTGGCACAGGCACAGATTGGAAGGGACGGGCTTGGAGAACTGCCTCGTGCAATTGCTCCGCAAGAGCAGGAACAACGTGGACAGGTTGACAGGTAGCCAGCCAGAAGGAAGGCGCGGCCCTCGTGGGCGAGCTTCGTTCGGGTGACAAGTAGAGACGCAGCGACCATACCTGAGACAATGATTTCGTCAACGTACAGTATCTACCTTACCTAAGGTAGGTAGGTATTTTCTGTTCCCATCGCCCCAGACGAGCAAATCGCTCCTTGACGCAGATGAACATCATTCCTCGCCCAAAAGTGCAGAACCTCAAGTTCATCTGACCTTCGGTTGGCTTTCGTTGGCAAAAAACCAAAGGTCAGTCGGTCGTTTGTTAGCCTTCGTACCCGCCGCGGCCTCTCTTGGTCCGCAGGTCTTGGTGTCATTCAATCCTGAGCACGAAATCAAACGGGCACACTTGGAAGATCAGAAGCTGATTGCCTAAAGTAGCAGCATAAAGGAAAGCACAGAGTTCCTGTCTATGCCCTTGCATTGTCCTCACAGCTACCGCGTCTTTCGGGTCGCTTGTCTCTCAATCACGGTCAATGGCATGCATTCTGTCGGTATGCCTTCTTGGCCATAATCAACGAACAGGGAGCGAGCAATGAACAAAGTGACCCAAACCCCACCGCGCCCGCCGTCTTGTTTCCCCCTCCACTCCCAGGTCTCCCGCCCTTGACTACGAAGCTAGTCCGGGATTGTCCCACATCCTCAGACGCCAATCTAGGATTATCCCTGCCTAGTTGACAAGTTGAGCCAGACACGCGCACACGTACACGCATCTTGCCCACCGACTCACACCCGCTAGCAACAAGACAAATCGCATCGTCAACTGTTAATTTACGCTCTTGGGAGAAGTTGCTTGGAAGTTGGAGCGGTTGTACTCACTTCTTACGGACTTCACCGCTGATAGATTGAGTTGTCGTGAGGAACTACTGCCTTCACTCAGACAACGAGTTAGGGTGATTTCGATCTCACAGCTCGCTTCGAAGCTTGCTTGTATCTGCTCCATGAACGAGCTTTGTACGTACGGTCATCTTTGCGTCTCACAGTAGAGGATCCAGCCCAGATTAGTTCCAACTTCTCTTCCCCAAGCTGCCACCATCGTTGACCAAGCCAGTCATTTTAGTGTAAATGTCTGCCGCCTCATGAGCCAACTCGGTCGACACTTGGTATGTACGTTCCCTTGATGTTTGGCTCACGGCTTGACGTTGTGTATGGGAATCCACGAGCATATTACTGGATGACAGTGGAACAGGTTGGCAAGTAACAACGGCAAAGAAGTGGGATTATCGTTGATGCTGAGCGTTGCGTTCGGCCTTCATCTGGTGGTAGCCCGATATGGAACTCGTGCTCGGTCGGTCACAGTGCACGATCCAGGCTAGAGACAACTGTATCTAGAGATACCTACTGGTTATCCTGCGCAGGACAGACAGTATTCTGTGTCGATCCATGGCTTAAGCGGCATCTCACGACTCATTCCAGATCAGGCTATGGATACCAGCGGCACGCCGTCAACCGGCCAGGACGGGTGTGGCCATTTGGTCTAGAACCATCAGAAAACATCAGGCCCCGAGAAGCTAGATCTTGGGTCAAGTATTATCAGTCGTTCTTGGTTCAGGGCCAGCATATCTGACGGTCTGTCGATCAAACCAACATCGTCGCTATCAACGGACACGGCATCCAAGGCAGTTCGGCGGAGTTTTTCGCTGCTCTCGCACCACCCTCATAATAATTGAGTGACGACCCGGTTCATTGGCGACCAATGCAAAACGCAGACAGCCCTGCATCTGATTTCCTCTTTGATAACTACTATCATGGTGTAGGATCCCACTGGCATCAGTAGCCAACGTCAGGTTCGGACCTCAAATTGCCACCTCTTGCAGGCGTCACCAAGTCAATAGCATTCACAGCGGTCACCCCACTCAGGCTCATCCATCGTAACGTTTGGAGAGGCACAACGTCGCGGTAGCTGCTTGAGGACAACAGGTATCCAGCACCTACGGATTACTTACGGGTCGGGCGGATCATCAACAATCGTGTGCTGCGGTCTTTCCCGTGTGCCGGCATGTCTCCATCTCCACCATACGAAAGCCAGTCGGAAGGAATGCCCATTATCATGGTTGCTTTTCAGAGAAGCTCTCTACCTAATCCAGGGGGGCAAGGAAGCCGTCTCCATCTCTTTCCCAGCAAGATCCGATGAGCGACTACCTAACGGTCGTGGTAGATTTATCGGCTTCCAATCGTCCGCGATGAACCCATCAGCAAACAATGCTCCCTCAACGATTGGCTGGCCTGGTACTTTTCTATGCAGCTAAACCCCTCTCTTGGCTGGATTGACTTCGTACATTCAAAAGAGAGCCCCATCGTCGGCGGCTGGATCCTCCCGTCCCTACCGCTCCTGGGGTTCGAAAAGACGGAGATGGACAGCCAACGATATCCTGATTACCAGGTTGCTGGCCGTGCTGTCACTCATAGTTCAAAACCGCATGGTTTGCGCAGCACTGACAAGTGCCAGTTACACATGGAGCACCGTGGCCCAAGACTCTCAAACGACAGATCGGTTTAATTGATGGTTGTCAGTCTGATGGATGTTACCATGGGTACGCTAGAAGATGCATAATAAAGGGTGCTTCGTGGATGTCTCACTCCAACCCTGAACCGTCAATTCCTCAGACACCAAGATACCCACGCCAAGGACAACCTCCATCTACCTGCCCATCCTCGGGTAGAAGGTAATGTTTCTAGGGAACAGAATTATTTTCCTCGTTTCCAAGTATCTGAGCTTGCGAATGTATGATTCCCTTAGCTTTCTTCCTTCATTATTCTAGGAGGTTGCCCTAAACAACCCCGGGATTGTCCAGCAAGTTCATAAGGAGAATACCTTTGAAGGGTAGAACCGGTCGGTATTCGCACCAATGCCTCCCATTTTGCGTAAACACGCGGTACGCCCCTGTCTCTCGCCCGTGATCCCAGCCCCTTGCCTGTCGCTTTTTAACTCGCCTGAGCCTGCAACTTCCATCTCCGCAAATCATGCTACGCACAAGCGTCTAATTTTCTTACTTTGCCGACTTGCATGGCTTG
Source organism: Rugonectria rugulosa (assembly GCA_023509875.1). Classification (NCBI taxonomy): domain Eukaryota; kingdom Fungi; phylum Ascomycota; class Sordariomycetes; order Hypocreales; family Nectriaceae; genus Rugonectria; species Rugonectria rugulosa. Next base: position 13,752 of record JALNIO010001540.1, read on the forward strand.
GCCCTGCAACTTCCCAAGAATGACAGTCAGGGAGTTTGCATCAGGCTATTGGACTGAAATGAGCAGCCAGAGCTGTTCCTCACCTTATCCATGGGCTCTTCTCGGTACAAGACGCCCTGATCCCTCTTGAATCCTTTGAATTGGGTTTAAAATCAGTGTCGCTGACGAGGACTCTGGGATCCGGGCTGAACATGGCGCAAACCGGGTAAAAAGTCCCCGCCACCCTTTGCAGGGGACCCTGATTTACTTCGTACAAAGTACGGGCAGCCGGTAGCCTGAGCTCCTCCCCCTGGTCACTCTTCAGTACGTACCGACTGAATCTGTGTTAGGCTAACGAATGTGGCTGTCGAAAAAAGTCCAATCGGAGCTGGCTGCGGTCAGATCAACAAGGGAGGTGATTGGAGGAGAGCACACTCTCTACAAGTGAAGAGCAGCTTCGAAGAAGACGCCAGGAGATTAAGAACAGCAAGGCCATTTGACGGAGCATCAATCTGCGGACCAGATGATATGAAATTCCTAAGATCATCGGCGGTAAGATGGATTCAGTTTATACTCTGCGAAATGGTGCTGAACGAACTGATTGTTCGACCAGGCACGGTGCATCTGGCTGGCTAGTGGTTTCAAACCCCACCTCGACCAGCCAAGCACATGTTGACATGTTAATCCAGTATCCTTGGGAAACCGGCGAGGGCGATAAAAGGGCATCAGTTGGGGGGTTGGCCTGAATCTGGACGAGATGGGCTTACTGGAGAGCGGATCCGTCCCCTCATTCTGCTCGCCGCTGAGTGAGGATTCTCAATTCCAGGAGTCACTGAATTTGCTTTTCAAGTGAGGATAATTCAACTACGCCTTGTTGCGACACTTTGCATGTACTATCTACCAGGAGCTCACCAACCCCTGGCTGGGATTTGACTTTGTGCCCCCAGTGGCGTCGATCATGCTTGGTCGATCACTCCCAGATCAGAGACGACGAGGACTTGGACGACGGGCTGGCAGGTTGGGTACTTGGCATATTGTGTTGATTCCCAACATGACTCTTGTCACGATCCTCGGTTGGTGATGCTGGTTTCGGACAGAAGGTGACTGAAGCGAAGCGCAAGGCCCTCCAACACGTTGCATTGGCCTGGCGCTCTCTCTCCCAACTCGGTGATTGATTTGTCCAACACCAGCCATCGCCTACTTGATTGAGGCCCAGCACGCTTACTACGGAGCATGTACGGATACTCTTTGTCGTTTCTGGCCTCGGGTGGCTGCGCCGCTAGTTTCGGCAAGGGTGGGAGGAGTCGACGGCCTTGCCAACTTGGTCGCCCTTGACGAGCATCTCATCTCGCGCCACTCGTCTTGTCTTGGGCGAATGAAGGGCGTGTCACGGGTTGTGTGTTTTCAACTTTGGACATGGCGAGGCAAGACCGTCAGACTTGTTCAAAGATGATACTGCATGTTGAGTGCGCGTCAGGCAGAGCTTTGGATGGGTGGATGGATAGACGTCGAAAAGCACAGGACGACTTTCGCTCGACTCATCCCTGCTCAATAACGCCCGAGATTAATTAGTTCATAATCGGCACCAGTCGTTCTAATCACCCCATCCCTTGCCCTTCCCAATGACACTAGCCACTAACTTAGTGGACAACCATCAGCCACGAGGCAATCCAGTCGCTTCATCTGCTTGACATGGTACTTACAGCTCATGCGCAGTGGCAAGGTAGCTCGCAGAGAACACTGCGTAGCTTGTTCTTTACTCTGTTAGGGGCATGTCATCGTTTGAAGGTTTCTGGTTTGTTTCGATTCCATTTCTGTCTTTGCTAGGGGTTTGTCTTTGTCCTCCCTGATGGGCGGCTCTCTGTAAGTCACTCGTTTATACATGCATCTTCGTCTATTAAACGATAAGGCAGAAGGCACAGTTTCAGCGTCCTGGGTCGAGCTGGATTGTGGTCGATGCGGAGGCTAAGTATCGGGCTGCCGGAAGGGAATCGGACCCAGATGTTTATGGCATCAGGTCTTATTGCCATCTGCTTTACGGAGTACGCAGTGGTTGGGGACAATGGTGGTTGATTTGTTTTGCATACTGCCCCTGACGAAGAAACTACCCTGCACCGATGGAGCACTGCAGAACTGCTTACAAGCCACAGTAGAGACGATGGCTTGGTTGCTTGCCACCCTCCTTCGTCAAGGTCACGACATGATGGGTTTCAGGGATTGGACTGACCTGTTTCACACGCGTCTCTGGCAAAGAAGTAACTCGAAGGCGGCAAGACAAGGACGGTGAAAGGGTGGTGATCAGCATGGTCGATTGTTTGAGAACAACACGGCGACCTTGTGAGGGCGAGTTGAAACAGCCGGGCCGCTTTAAGATGGGAACCCCGGTTTACGGGAGGGCTAAGAAGGAGATTTGACGAAAGAGACTGAGCAGAAGAACGGGCTGAGAGACTGACAGAGAGGCAGACCGGGGGGCCCCTTGAAGGGGAAGGGGAATTTAGCGCGTGCATCCCGTTATGGAAGCGTGAGGGAAGCCTGATGATGGAAGCAGGACACGTAAGTACCTGTACTTGGAGAACTTGTGCTGTACCGTGTCCTGTCAACCTGTCCCCTCAAGCTGCCACAGCCTCCTTCTGTGGCCCTGTTTGACAAGAAATGGAAAACAGCTGAATAGCCAACATAGCTCACTCGGACAGGCAATTGCGCCTTGAAAGGCCATGCAGGCCATTGAGTCTCTAGGGCCTGAGAGAAAAAGGAATGGGCCAGCCAGGTCAATCAGTGTGTGGACTACAAGGTCGGGCCTTGTTGATCCCGCCCTTCTCGGTGACTTTTTCCTCCCAGGGCGGACCAACCAGGCGAAGGCGTCAGTGCTGAGATGCCGCCACCGGATCCAGTGCGAGTGTGAGTGTGAATGTGAATGTGAATGTGAGTGGACGAGCGAGGAGTTGGAGATGAACAAATGTCAGGTTGTCTTGCAGGTGGAAAGGGATACCAGGAGGTGAGGTGGGAGGGCGAGGAGCCGAGTCTCTGCAGCCATTCGTCGATTGAACTGCAATGCTTCGGACAGAGAATCTCGCCAGATTGTCATGGTTTTTGC
>JALNIO010000156.1:0-42333 GCA_023509875.1 Rugonectria rugulosa
AAAGGACCAAAAAACAAAAGAAAACGGAATAAACGCCCAACTGCCTCGTTCGGACCTTTCCAAATCGATTAGACGCCGTCAACTGGCCTCACTTCCGCCTACCTTTCCGCTTGCTCTGCGCCTAGGCTCAGCCTCTTGTGGCTAATTCCATAACCTAAGGCTCACTTTCTCATCTCATCACACTCCGCCGCGCTCCGCCCTCTGGCGTCTCCTCCTCGTCCAGCTTTCTCTCTCTCGCTTTCGCTCTGGTGGCTCAGCCTCTCCCTTCTCCCATTCCTTCTTTACCGCCGTTTGGCCCGGTCCTCTCCTTAATCTTTCCTTTCTCTTCTTATTCACGCCTCCGATATTTTTTACTGCTCCCTTTTCCTTCGAGTCTCCCACCTAATCCCCCCTCTTTTCTCCCCCTTCTGAGTGGCTGCCACACGCGAACACCGCCACCACAATGATGCCTGCTCTCAAGGAGATTCCCCATCTCGACGACCTTCTCGACTACAACTATGCAGTCGCCGGCCAGTGAGTAACTTTGAACCCTGCCTCTTGCGACGCATATTGTTTGCGATATTCTACTGCTGTCTTGTCGCCCTAACATCATCTGCGTTCCCAACCCGCGCCCCGCTTCGTCATTGTCTTGACGTCCATTGCAACCCACGCTGACCATGTCCCTCCCCCGAAACAGTGCCGGCACAATGTGCAGCGCCGATGGCGACATGTTCATCAAGCCTTGTACCCAGTCCGAGATAGATTTTTACCGATCCGCGCACCGACGACATCCCGAATTCGCCGACCTGATGCCGTTGTTCATGGGCGATCTTTTGCTCACCGATCCCAGCGATGCTCGCATCGACGACGCCGTTGCTGGCGTGATTTCTCAAGCCGGCAATATAAAAACCACCAAAGAACAAATCGTCGCTTCCGTTGCCGAACAAGTCGCCCTCGCTGCGCCCGATGCCCCAAAGGATACTGTTACTTGGGTCCCTAATAAGGACAACAAGATCAAGACCGACAAGGCCGTGGTGCTTGAGAATGCGACATACGGCTTCAAGAGGCCCAACATTCTCGACGTAAAGCTTGGAGTGCGACTATGGGCCGATGATGCCCCTCTTCAGAAGAAACAACGATTTGACAAGATCTCCGCTGAGACGACTCACGGTAGCCTGGGATTTCGGATAGCCGGTATGCGGGTTTTCCGCGGGTCGGAGGACGCTGCCGAGTTGGACGATGAAGAGTACAAGATCTATGACAAGGACTATGGTAGGGTCAAGGTTACCAAGGACAACGTTGTCGATGAGTTTCGGAATTTCATCTTCAACAAGGCTGCTGGCATTGACGAGGACCTCGGTCAAGCAGTGTGCGAAGCGTTCGTGAGGGATCTTCGCCGGGTGGAAGATGTCATTGCTCGACACGAAACACGAATGTACTCGTCGTCTCTGCTCTTCATTTTTGAAGGTGACGGAGCAGCTCTGCGAAACGCCATCGAGGAGAACAACGCCCTTATCGATTCAGAGGCTGGCATTGGCCAAGCAGCTCGGACTACCAAGAGAGTTGATAGCGGCATCGCTCTTGATGATGACGAGGAGCTGGATGATGACTCAGACGAGGAATCCTCGTTGCCTCAAATCTACTCATTGAAGCTCATTGACTTTGCGCACGCGGCATGGACACCAGGCCAAGGACCCGACGAGAACATTCTGACAGGAGTACGGAGCTTGGCGCGCATCTTCGAGAAAATGGCGCAATAAATCATGCATGGATACGGAGTTGGTGGCTTTTGGAGAATCGCGTTCTGGTTTCAACTTTCTTGTTTTCTTTTCACGAACGACCCAAAAAACCGAAAAGGGGGACGCGAAGCAAAGGGACAGCTTTTTTATGCTAGAAGGAAAGGCCGGATACACCGATACCCAAGTGCGAAAGGATATACGAATGGGAAGATGGTAGAAAAGGCTCCTCGGCGGAGATGATCTGGCAATGCATTGCCCATGATGACGATTTTTGTATTTCTGTTGTACGCCCTGCCATCTTTGGTTCTTTGCCAAGGGGGAGAACAAGGATATGATTCACGGCGTTGGCATGGGAGGAGTTTTCGGTGTGGTTTCTATTTCATGTATACACTTTACCTGAGGTTTCTTGTCAGGGAGATTTGAGAGTATCAGCATTTCATGGGTTTTACATGTAGACATGACATGGGACAGGAAAAGGACGACGAGCGAAGGCTCGGAATAAAATTCCATGGATTTGGTCTTTCATTACAACACTTTATCTGCTGCTGTGAGGAGTTGATGGCGTAGAGATGCGACTGTCAATGCGCCTGGGTCTGCGTCAGAGCAATGGCATGGACATGCTGGTCGCGGAAGATGCGTGGCGACCCGGTAGAGTTTGAGAATTCTTCTAGGTCGGTCTGTGTAGCATGTTTGTATGAAGAGGAATTCTCAAAGTGTCTTGACGGTGCTGCGTTGCGCAATGGCCTGAGATGCTGGAACGAAGGAGGTGGCCAAATCTATGATTACCTAGGTACCTTGCACGTATCCCGATGCTGCGCACTTGCCTATATACCGTATATGTGCTGGGCCCTGCTGTATAGGTAGAAATGGAAATGACGAATACGCAGTGATTCATGTTGCATGTATTCTCTACTCGTATATCGGATATCCCCAGGTTGGAGGCTAAGTTAGGCACCGCTCAGCCGCAGGTGTCACTGACATGGAAGACAAGGGTGACCTTCTGGAAGCCTTCTACTGCCCCACGCACGTCTCGACCTCTGACATGTTTCCGCACGCGCCCAAGGCGTAAAACAAAGACTTCATTCTTACCCATTGCACAATCCATGTAGGCGGCCATGTCGATTCCAGGCCTGGGCCAGATTCCCGCACAGGTCAGCTTCCCCTTGAACAATTCCGCACAATTGCTTCAGGCGCTCACGTCGAATAGCCCACCGCCTCGTCCACAAGAGTCGTATCCCTGCGTCCCGCTTCGGAATGGCGATTCCAAGTCCAAGTCGGCTCCTCCATTGTCGTCAAGGTCCTCTCCGGCACAGCTGAAAAGGACGGCGTCGAACTCGCTCCGCGTAATCCCTACACCTTTTCCGGCCTCCGATCCAAGATTCTTTCCTGGCACGGCTGCGAGCTCGAGATTGACGGCCGCTGCGAATATGATTCCGTCGCCGAGTATGCCAACCCGACCGAGAACCCTGCGAACGCATACCTGAACCTTCATGGCCAGCTCAATGAGATGCGCCAGCTTGCTGCGCGAGAAGGCCGCGAAGGACCGCGCGTGCTCGTCATCGGTCCTGCGAACGCCGGGAGCACAACGCTGGTCAAGACGTTGACGAGCTACGCCACGCGCCAGGGATACCAGCCGCTCGTCATCAATGCCGATCCCAAGGAGGGTATGCTGAGCTTACCGGGCACGCTGACTGCGAGCGTCTTCGCGACCGTCATGGACCCGGAGGCTGTAGATGGTTGGGGTAGTACCCCGACCAGTGGACCGAGCAGCGTGCCCGTGAAGCTGCCCTTGGTGTTCTACTACGGACGAGAGACTCCCGAGGAGGACCCTGATTTCTATCGCGAGATTACAAGTAGCTTGGCAGGCAGCGTCAGTGCAAGACTGAGCGAGGACGTCGTCGTGAGAAGCTCCGGTGTAATTGTTGATGGTTTCGGGATTGATGAGAGCAAGGTTGCCTACGACTTGATCGCGCACATCGTCGATGAAGTATCCAGTACGCATACCTACACTTAACCCTTGCGGCGTGACGAATTTGCTGACGAACCTTTAGTTAATGTCATTGTTGTCGTGGGATCTACGCGAATCAACGACGAGTTGTCTCAGAAGTTTAGTAGTGAGAAAACCAGTCTTGGAGAACCCATCAGCGTTGTCCAGATAGATCGCTCCGACGGCGTATTCGCAAGAGACGAGGTCTTTATGCAGCACTGGAGAGAGGCTGCCATCAAGGAGTACTTCTTTGGCGATTCTCGTAGAACACTGAGTCCCTTGATCCAGCAGGTTGATACTGATAGCTTGGTCATTTACAAAGTTTCCAACGGTGAGTTGACTTTGCCCTCTCATCGCCTGATATAGATGACAAAACTGCCTACGAATATGGTAACTAACAGCATGATAGACCCTACAGAAGGCCTTGTCCGGGAGATCCCATCCTCGCCCATGCAGCACTGGACGTTTGCCATCATGCACGCCTCGCCGAGGGATCCGCCAGAAACGGTGCGGGCAGCCAGCGTCATGGGATTTGTCTACGTATCAGACGTGGACGAGGAGAGGCGCAAGATCAAGCTGTTGTCAACTGTGAGCGGACGTCTGGGTGACAAGCCGCTTGTGTGGGGGAAGTGGCCGGAACCTTTCATAAATCTGTTGGGATAGACAAAAGGACAGGCACTAATGCAGTGTACTCTCGAATGCAACATCTTGAAATGGAATAGAAGCTTTCGCGAGAGTGACGATTGGTGACACTATCACATTACTTCAGGTGCATGTACTTGTGAATATCCTTTAGTGCGAGCATCCATTTGCCGATAGGAACTGGGTACACAGGGCAAATATCTCGAGCCACCCAACCGCCTTGATCATATCTTCGGAATCGAACTTCCCTTTTGACGTGCGACATGTCGACACGCAAGACTAAAATGGCAAGCTTATCATCGTTTCATTGTAATCTTGGCATCGCAGCAATAGCATGACGTGGTGTGAAACAGATGCAATCGTTTCTCCATCTTTGGAAACAGACAAATCGCGTACAGTACCTCGAGTTTTCCAGTTTCCCAGTTTTGCAGGTGCCATGTGAGAAACAGTCGCCATTCCTGCAAACTGTCCTCCCTCTACTGTATACAATCACCGTGAGTAACCGAGGCACATCCCTAATCTTCCCGATCGTTTCTACTTCCTACACGCCTTGTATTTCCAAAACGTGACTATTTTTTGCTTTTTCTTTTGTCCCTCCTTCTTCTTCCCCTCTTCTGTCTACTTTCACCTCTGCCGAGATAACCTGCGATCCTCTGCAGGTGGACGATCAGGATGTGCAACAAATCACAACGCCCCCGGGTCCTGAGGAGCCGGATGTGGTGGTGGGGGGCAATTGTGAACCATGCAACGGACAGGGGTGTCGTGATTTGAGAAGAGATAGCAATGAGAAAGTACAGAACTGGCAGGTAAAGGAAAACGAAAGGTACAGACGTGTACTTTGGATGCGGGACAGTTGAAAATGTTGCAGCTGTTAGTGTCGTGATGTGACGAGGACCGGCTTAAGGGCGGAGATTGTGACGATGGGTGACCCTTCGCGAGTGAGATTTTAAGAAATGTTTGATCTGATTTCTCACAAATGCCTTTTCCATCAAAGCTATCCCAAGGCATGTGGCCTTTCAGAACATGGAATTAACTGCATCTCTCTCAGAAAACACCACAACGGAACCGGAAAAGCCGGATCGCGGACAACGGCAGCCAGTCCTCTCGCTGGAAAGCTATCCGGCGGTCGGGATCCCGATTTCACATCCTGAGCGGCCCGGAGGCGGTCAAAGTCGGACGGAAACGGGGGGCGCATGGGGGAGAGGGGAACGGACCCCTCCATTTGAGCCGCCTCACTTACAGCTTCACTTTTCTTTTCCTCTCCATAGAAAACACAGTCACGAAGAGAGGAAGAATAAGCGCCATGTGCGGGTGATATTCCCCTCAATTAAATTACGTACATGCAGGCCTCATTCTCGCAAGAAACACTCAACGTTCTCGCATGACAAAGAAAAGCCGAGAAGGGCAAACCGGCCGCGGAACTGGGAGAGAGGGACGTTTGCTCTGAACATGGGGGAGGAAAAAAAGCCAAGCTTGGAAGCCAAGACGCCCACGTTTCCTGCGATCCTGGATTCTTTTCGATTCCATCCTCCTCCTCGGAGGGAAGGGGAAGGGGGGATTGCGTGTTCCCACTGGGAAGAAGAGGAGACTGCCAAGAGACCAAGAGGCGGAAATGGCTTTTTGTGGCCGAGAATTGAAGCATTTTTGATGCTTAAGCTTAATAGTTTAGTCCGTTGGGAAAAGCCAAGCTGTAAGGGGGCGCCTCTTTTGCACGATGCCTTCAGAGAAACAAAAGAGTATAACCAGAATAGCTGCATCGTTCCCGGCAACCCGGGTACTCAGACTACCAGCACAGGTAGAGTATCATCGCTGGGAGCATGCCTTACGAATCCATGGTTCATAGCATTCGCCGCTTTTACAGAGTGCGGCATGCATCTCTCACAATCACATGGAAGAGTGCGAGCTCCAGTTTATTCCAAGACTAGTCTTGCTCCGTGAGCTGCATGGTGTTAAGATGGCAAAGTACACGCGTAAGACTGAGGAGAAATACAAGATTCGCTCGTATCTTACCGTTTTCTTTCCCACATTGCAAGTTAAGCGAAGTGGTGCTGCTTGTTGGCATTAGGGTATTCTGGCTCCACGAAAGCTTCTTGGCTTTTGCTTGGCTTTGAGGCGAAGCAAAAGACGAGAAACTTGATGAAGCAGCATCGTAGCGTGGATGATGAGGAAACGTGGGTGGTCAAAAAGAAAGTCATGATTGGTGATTGCACCTCGTACAGGGACATCATGTGGTCTCGCCGGTTGAGGCAAAGAGGTTTGGCCCTAGTCGGCCGGAATCCCGAATAGAACAAAAGACCAGGAGAGCATTTGCCAGTAAGCTTCTTCACACGTATCGCATTTCGACCCACTGTAAGACATACACGGATCGACCATGGTACTGTACAGTCATGTACGGATACGTGATCGTGGATGTGGTAATGGTGGTTGAGCACGTGGGGTTCCAGCGAGCCGTCGACTTCTTGGATGGAATTGCTCGCGCAAACATGCTGCTTCACCGGTGTTTGCCATGCCATATCCTAGTCCAAGTCCGACAACTTGAGAAGAGATGATTTCCATCCCCATTGATTGATTCCATTCTCCTCTGCTCTCCCACAGCTTCGTCTCTGTCATCTGCGATCCGTTCATCTACCTCCCCGCCAGCTCTAGAGCCGCCCGCCACTTGGCCCCCTCCCCCGCAATGTCTCTGGTTTCCGGTCCCCATTGGGTTTCCAGCTGCAACCCCGCGTGCCGGTGACATACTCGCTGCTTTCTTGCTTGTGCTTATAGGTACGGATAAATTGAACCATGATTCGAATATATGGTCTCGTTTGGTCGATTTTCGTCTCTCCTTTCCGCACTCGTTGTGCTGTCTCGTGAGCTCTTTCATAATGATCATGGATGACGACAATGACAGTCACACAACTCACCCACCGCCAATGAGAAAAGGACTTGGCAGGTTACGTCTCCCAAACGTTGCTAGGTTTCCTGCTTTGCATGGGGAACTCCGCACGCAACTGATTCGCAGGGTGTGTCTCCGTGTGACCCGTGACCAGAGTAGCCGCCTCCATCAGTACTGCATCATCATTAGTCCCGGCAAGCAGCAATGAATGTGGAAGGGTACTTGAGGCGACTTCTGCATGGTACGGAAGTTGATGTCTCCACGTAGATACACAGCCACCATTGGCATACGTCGGATGCGAGTCGACCAAGGTCGTCTCTGTAAGTGTTAGTGAACACATGTTCCCTACCAAGAAAGCACCTGGTTTGAGAGAATCGGAGTTTGTACACACCTTTCTGGGCAGCGTCCACTGAACTCAATCTTGACGATCCTCGCATTTGGGCGCTGAATGTGATATTCGTACTGTACAGCATGTCACTGCAGTTACCTGCAGTGCGCCAAGGGGTCAGTTGAGAGGCAGCCCGTTACGCGACGATGTCGTTTGCTTGGCGTATCTGATGCTGCACACGATATGTACCCGCTGTGAATCTGTAAAAAGTGGCGGCAACTGCGGGACGCTGTGTGTGTTTGTGCTCCCTCAACTGTTTCGTAAATCAATCTGTTCCGACTGTTTGCACGCGTATGATACAAATATAATAGCAAAATGAGAATCACTGCTTCATCGGTCCTGGTACTTCCAGTGCCACGGCCGTATCAAGTCGATTCACGGATAACGCCAGTTCCTGTTCAAGAACTTCCCACTGAAGGATACTTGTATTTCTTCCTCTGCCAAGCAAACCAAGCTCCGAGTGGGACTGCTAAGTGGAACTGAACAAGGGGAGCATTGGGAAGGCGTGTGACATCCCCGCAGTTGACCTCTTTTGCACTTTCCCTACCTGATTGTGAGTGATGAAGCTACCGTGCCGTACTTACCTTCTCGGACTATCCACAGCTTCCCTCCGAAGCTTCTGAGTGCGAGTTGTACCTTACCTTCACTTCACTCCACACGTGAGGCGGGAACCCGTCGTTTTTGCTTTCCCATGTCTTATCATTTTCGGCTCAAACCGTGAAAAGCACGTAGGGCAGGCACGTAAATAAAGTGTGCCTGCCTCTCGTTTGTTCTTGCCCTCCTTTCTTTCCTTCTTTTTCTTCTACCAGGTCTCGTACCATCCTCTCTTACCAGTACTCTCAGTACATCGTCATTCTTCTTTCTTTCTTTCTGGTTGTTCTACCATACGAACAAACCAGTCAGCCCTAAGTCCAACCCCCCCAATCGTCTTAGCTCGCAGCGTCCCGCTCTCAAGCATTCTTACACTCATCCCAACACCCGTTCGATGGGAGAAACCGAAGGCAACAGTACGAATGGTGCAGTTCACGCCAACGCCACTTCGGACTCGTCGACCATCGCCAGCTCCTCGGGCAGCGGCCAAGACGACCAGCCGCCTATAGCGGAACCCCCTGACTGCACTATAGAGAAGTCTCAGCATACCTGTGCTCACCCTCACACTCTTCCGGCCCTCCGTGTTGCCGAAGAGCTCAACACCGATGTTAATGATGGGCTGAGCAACGAAGAGGCAGCTGCCCGCCTTGCTCGGCATGGGCCAAACTCCATCAAAGGGGCCAAGGGCGTCTCCCTCTGGGAAATCTTCCTCCAGCAGGTTGCCAATGCCTTGACTGCCGTCCTCATAGCCGTGACAGCTCTCTCCTTTGCCATTCACGACTTTGTCGAAGGTTCTGTTGTTGCTGCCGTCATCGTCCTCAACATTGTTGTAGGGTATGTTCAGTTGCCACACACATGTTCAAGCTCACAGGATGCCCTCCCAGGCACACCTTGTGATGCCCTCTTGTCTCTACCATTGCTACATTGCTATACCTCTTACCATATCATGCCTTAATACCATATCTTGCTATGCACGTCTGCTCTGCGCATGCGCACACTCTCCCCCTCTCGGTTGTCTTCCCCTATCGGTGACGCCTAGTGATTCGTGATGCCAAAGCCCCTAGAAAGGCCCAAGCCGAATCCCAAAGCTGCCAGATCTTGCGGTATTGTCGCTCGACGCTAACGTTCCAACTTCTAGATTGATCCAGGATTATCGTGCCGAACAGACCATCCAATCTCTCTATGCTCTCTCCACTCCCAAGTGCAAGGTTATTCGAGATGGCCAAAGTGAGACGATCAAGGCCGAAACACTCGTCAAGGGCGATATAGTTTCTCTCGCCACGGGCGACGTCGTCCCAGCTGATCTTCGACTTATTCAAGGCATCAATGTTTCGACGGATGAGGCTCTCCTCACTGGAGAATCTGTCGCAATTAGCAAGAGGCCTGATGCTATCTTCACGGATCCTGACATGCCTATTGGAGATCGTACCAACCTAGCCTACTCTGGAAGTTCAGTCACTCGTGGCCGAGCCACAGGGATTGTCATTTCTACCGGCATGGAGACAGAAGTCGGCCAAATTGCCGAGCTGCTCCGAAAGACCAAGAGTGACAATGTCGGAAAGGGTCCCGTTACCAAGTTTCTGTTCAAGGCATATCAATCTACCCGCAACATTCTCGGTCTCGAGGGCACTCCACTTCAGGTAACCCTTAGTAAGTTTGCCCTCCTTCTGTTCGCATTGGCTATTCTTCTGGCCATAATCGTCTTCTCCGTCAGCAAGTGGGACATCAGTGATGAAGTCCTACTTTACGGAATATGCGTTGGTGTTGCGGTCATTCCCGAGTCTCTCCTTGCCGTTCTGACCCTCACCATGGCCGTTGCTACAAAGGCCATGGTCCGCGGTAATGTCATTGTCCGTCAAATGCCCTCACTTGAAGCTGTTGGTGGTGTTACCAACATCTGCTCCGATAAGACTGGCACCTTGACTCAAGGACGAATGATTACTCGCAAGGTATGGCTACGGGGAGACCTTCTGGGAACCGTCCAAGACACTGCAAACCCTTACGATCCCGGCAGTGGCTCTGTCACTTGGTCAGACGACCTCGCCGGAAGCTGCTTGAACGTCTTCCTCAATGCCCTGGTCCTATGCAACAACGCCACAGTCACAGACGGCAAAAAGGAGCCGGAGACCGACTCTAGCAGTGTCATCACGTCTTCTGAAGACTCCGAATGGAAAGCCATTGGTGAGCCCACAGAAATAGCCCTCAAGGTCTTCGCAATGCGGTTCGGCAAGAACAAAGCAACTTCGGATTCCCTGATCGCAGAACATCCGTTTGATTCATCCTGTAAGCTCATGAGCGTTGTCTATGGCAATGATGTCGAAGATACCTACAGAGTCTACACCAAGGGAGCCGTTGAGGTTCTCTTAACTAAACTGAATGAGAGCGAGGGATTGAAGGCGGAGATCTCGGCCAAGGCTGAGGATTTAGCTGGACAAGGCTTGCGAGTCCTTTGTGTTGCGACCAAGACTATGGATGGCGAGGGCCAAGATGCCCACGACCGTGCCAAAGTTGAAAGCCAGCTCGAATTCGTCGGCTTAGCTGGTCTCTATGACCCCCCTCGCCCAGAGACTGCTGGTGCTGTGGCGCAATGCCGCCAGGCCGGCATCACCGTGCATATGGTCACTGGTGACCATATTAAGACTGCCACTGCCATCGCTTACGAGGTCGGAATATTGGCTCGTGGCATGCCTCTTAAGCCCTATTCGGTGATGGCAGCGTCGGACTTTGGTAATCTCACCGACTCGCAGATCGATGAAATGGAGAGTCTCCCAGTCGTTCTGGCGAGATGTAGTCCTCTCACTAAAGTGAGAATGATCGAGGCCCTGCATCGTCGTAGGGCTTTCTGTATCATGACTGGAGATGGAGTCAACGATTCTCCGGCCCTCAAGCAGGCCGACGTCGGTATCGCCATGGGAGACCGTGGCAGCGATGTTGCCAAAGAGGCCGCTGACATGGTCCTTACTGATGACAACTTTGCGTCGATCGTAACTGGTATTCAGGAGGGCCGAAGACTTGCTGACAACATCCAGAAGGTATGTTTTATAAGTTTTTAGCTAGCTCAGTTGCTTACATTTTCCAGTTCTTGCTTCATCTACTCACGTCTAATCTGGCACAAGTCATTTTACTCCTCATCGGGCTCTCCTTCAAGGACGTTAGCGATGTCGCCGTCTTTCCTCTTTCTCCTTTGGAGATTCTCTGGGCCAACCTAGTTACATCCTCTCCTCTTGCTCTCGGCCTAGGTCTAGAAGAAGCTGCTCCTGACACTTTGCGCCGACCACCTCGCAGTTTGCGCTCGGGCGTCTTCACCAAGGACCTTGTTCGAGATCAACTCGCCTATGGAACCTTCATGGGATCCCTCTGTCTTTGCGCGTTTATGCTCGTCAACTATGCAGCGTCCGGATCGGGCTACCACGCTATGGTCGTGGGATGCAACGATGCAGATACCGATGGGTGCGGCACCGTGTATCGAGCCCGTGCTACGACTTTCGCTGTTCTGAGCTTTCTGCTGTTGGTAACTGCCTGGGAAGTAAAGCACTTCCACCGCAGTCTTTTCAACATGGATGAGCGTTGGTCTGGTCCTTTTTCGGTCTTCAAAACCATTCGCCACAACCAGTTTCTGTTCTGGTCAGTCATCGCAGGCTTTCTCATCACTTTTCCTGTAGTTTACATCCCTGTTCTGAATACGGAAGTGTTCAAGCACAAAGGCCTCACTTGGGAATGGGGGGTAGTCGCCGGGTGTGTGGTGGTATACATTGGTCTTATTGAGGCATGGAAAGCCATCAAACGCAGGTTTGGTCTTGGCATCGACAAACACCCGACGATGCCAGGCCAGGTGTAGGACGATCCTTGAGTGGAAGGTTGACAGGTTTTAGGGATAAGTGTGCCAAAATGTCTAGCTAGCATTAACTATCGTCTGTATCCTATAGTCAATTAGTATTTTCCTGTCATTTCATGTCCACATTTCACTTGATGCAGGTTGTAGTTATTCCAACAGTAGGCTTTCATCGTTTATCAAGAGGTACTAAATTATCTCTTTTGCTCATCGCAACAACATCTCGCCCCTTAAGACGCGGTGATTCCTCCTATTTACTTAAAACAAATCCGTTTGTTCATAAAGATCACTTACAGACCAATGACCATGGATTATGACGTGCGTAGCTGGTCTTTGATCATGACTCCCTTCATCATGACTTCCCCGCCACATAAAACGTAACCATGATACTGTATGATGCAAGAAAATTTTATCAAGTAAGACTTCACTTGATGCTGCAGGTGAAGTGGCCATACAGATGCGGTCGCGTGGATGGATACCGTTGGTTCATGAGGAGTACGGAGCGGGCTGCCGACGGCAAGGCTTGGTTCAGCAGTATCCGTAAACGCATTCCAACTTCGCCGTACCGGAGCCGCAGTCGTGCCGCCGGCTAGACCGCTCCGGAAGGGTCGATGCGTTGCGAAGTTGCGCAGTTGCGAATGAATTTGAGGTTCCCAGAGGAGTGGGACGTTTGGTGAGTCGAGACGTTCTGCGGGGAGGGTAATAGCGGGTTAAAGAGGGCCAAGGGTCCTGTCAAGAGGGGGCAGTGATGGAGATGCAGGGCGATGGATGGAGGGGTGTAGTTATGCATGTCATGTTGGATAAGATGTGCGCGTATATAGCTTTTAGGGGGGTGTCATGTGGTGGATGGCCTCAAATGCATGGCGACATGGACGTCAGCTATGAAGAATAACAGCCAAGCGCGATTCGCTTTGGTCAGGCGTACGGGCGTAGAGGTGGTAAGAATGAGGCCCTACAGGATGGGATTCTATCTGCACGTCGCCGCGAAGGGTAGGTGGGATAGGTAGCAGTGCGTGTTCAAGATCAGGACGGAGATACTATTTGACAAGATTAAGTTCACCTACTTTAGGGAAAGTAATATTCTCATGATATGATGATACCTACATGTACTCATAAGAAGTCGCGCAATATTAGATCTCTGTTTACTACGAGAGTTACAGCCTCGCATGATGGTGGATGTCGCCACAAAACGAGTCCATTTCCTGAGACTTTTATCCAGTAAAAGAGTGAGTTGAACCCCGTGCTTATGATTGCGGGGTACATGTACGTGTAGATACCAAGATATATGTTTTCTTACAAGGCAGATGGTCACATCATGACACCAGGATATGATGCAGAATATGACATGTCAATATATGGGCTGTTGGCTGTCATGCTTATGCCCTTTTGTCACATAGGAGTGTCCCAAAACGTAAATTGAGCCGCGTTCGCGACCCATACTAGAATTCGTGGCTATGACAAGAGATACATTGCCATGATGTCCCTTCATGTCAGAGGGCATCATGGCGGACACCGGTAACATTCATCAACCAATGGGAGTGAGATTATATAGGCACATCAACTGGATTATTGCACCATTGGACAAGTAATTCTAAATACATGTATGAAGCAGTGATGTCTCATTTGGTGGAGGTTGGAAGAGATCCCTCGCCAAGAAACCTTGGGAGCATAACAAGTATCGGCAAAAGAGGAAAGCCGAGCCAAGAGCATATTTCAGCTCGAGGAAGAAAACCAGCATTGAACCAATTAATTAAGCCAATTATTCCAGGTGTTCATCCAGAGCTAGGGGTCGATGACGATGTATCATCAGTACTAGGAGTGTGCGGTCTCACGCACTCCTTAATTCGACCATATATGCATCGACACCAACATCAACTTCATTCTACTGTCGTTTTAATTTCGGTAGTCGATTATTAAATGTCCCCAATTTCACTGTGAGAAATAAGGCGTAAGGTGACTTGTTGCGTTGAAAGAAGTTCGTTCAAGACAGGGCCGAAGGAACAAGCAAGGGGTCGAGGCTGACGTTGCATCGTATGCTTCATCCCCCACAGCCACGTCTTGAGTCTTCAAAGTCTCATCATGGATCATAATAAGATGGCTTTGTCTTCATCAAGTTGTAGCCTGCTTCGAATGTGCGTCGAGAAATTCAAACGTGATTCTGCTTGCCATTGGAGTATTTGGACACGGACATTGTATATGGCAATACGTTTGCACTGGGCAATTCGGCAGTAGATTTATCGAGGCCTCGGTATCTAATATGAGCTTCTTCAAGTCAATAGTCGAAGATGTCGCCCGGGTTCTCGCAATCGTTGAATGGGACGTGGAACTTGAAGCGGATAGGATGGTCGTCGAGGAAGCGTGAGCAGCTGTCGTACGTCGGGACGAAACGTGAACAAGCAAAATTCTGGTAATATCGAAGCCGGTGAATAATTTAATTTGTATCTGTGGACAGAGTCGGGTTCGGAATGTTGCGAATGGGTTGTAGATGCATATAATATTCGAAGTAGATACGGGCTGAGTAGGGAGTCAAGGCTATTATCTGCATGCACGATTAGTAGAAGACATTTCACTCCGTTTTAAAGCGACTTAGAGTAAAGGTACGGAATAGGTAAGAGAATTTCAAGAAACAGAAAGTGAAGTTGTCGGATCTGGTTCGTCTAAAGAGAATATGCAGGGGTGGCAGGGGGTATAGAGTAAATGTATGCAAGATAGTAGCTCGAGACTGCAAGACACAAGTTGATAAACGAATCAAACTCAATCAGAATGAATTCCTTGTTTCTTTTGAGTTTATTTCTTATTGATGTCAGCTCCAGGGATTTCACGCTTGTTTGAATGGGGGTAGACCCCTATAATTCATTCGGTGGCAGATACGGAAAATTGTCTATCTCAAGAGTCTCACAACACCATCCTTCGACTCTGCATACTCTTGACGTGGTGACATAACCTGTAAACTGTTAGCTGTATACACGAAATAGTTCAACTTGCCGGGGCTGTTTCGTGTTCCTCCTTAGCAGGCAGTGCGCGACTCAGTGTTAGTGGTGAGCGAGTTGGTGAGAACCCTGATGGCCAACGCGCACCTTGATGGACAACCTTGATGTCCTCTCCTCATCCCATGCAGGAATTTCCCCCCCTCAACGCCAGATCACCACATCCCCGTCTTTTTTCCTGCACTCTAATCTCGCCTTGGCTTCTCCAATGGCCTGTCCTTCTCCAGACGCTGCGCATGATTCCCGTTGTAGATCGCAAACGGCGTTGCATCATCGTGCCGGTAGCAAAGCTGCAAAGCCACACAGGCGCTTACTCTTGACCGCCCACCCCCTGAGAAACGAAGGGGAGGGAAGAGTGAACAAGGTATGAGGCTGAGACGCGCGCCGTGGTGCTTTTGGTCGCTTTCTGGACGACTATAAGAGAGGGCGAGCCGGCCTGTGAAATTGTGCAGTTTGTTCTTGCAAGATTCATCGTGAAGTGTGTTCGGCGTGTCTTCCTACACGAGGACTCAACACCACCGGAATCACTCTGCACTATAAAAGGTGCAAGTCACGATGGCTTCGACTGTCGACTTACCCAGGCTCAACTCGACTGGGCTCGCCCATCTCTCGTCGTCCGCAGAGTTTTCAACAACCTCGCATCATTACGACCTGGCGATTTGTAACGAGTGCACTCGACCACTTCGTATGTCAGAAAGGAGCGAACGAAACCCCCAGCCACCGAGCTCGACGAGATATCCGCCCCTTTTCTCACTTTTTCATCTGTTTCCTGTTTGTTCTGCTCTACAGACGACTTGGTCATGGAAATTCCTCATGACCAAGGCCTGGCTAAGCGAGTGAACAACACAGAGGCTCGACGAGGAGAGACAAAGGGGAATATCCCACAGTATTCCACACTTGAGCTTCACCGGTCACGCTTTGTCCATGGACCATGGCCCGTGGTCCCATTCCCACCGACCTGTTACTCCCAAAGTCTGGTCATGGCCCAGATGAAAAAACTTTTCTCCCCTCATCCGTCCCCACGACGGAGAGACCACCCCTGGAACTCGGTCTGGAAGGTCGGCGTCTGATTGTGTGGTGTTTCTCATCATCCCACGCCCGCCACCTCGCATTTCCCTGTATTGGCGTCTGGGTCGTAACATGACCTTGTGAGCCGGCGTGCCGATCAGTGGCTACTGATGTTGAGATCTGTCTATGGGTGACGTTGTAGACTAGGCCTGCGGCTATGCAGAGAGGATGACGCCCCGTGATGCTCACGAGCATGAGACATGACAAACCAGAACTGTCATGGTGCTGTTGTTGCTGTTGCTGGTGTTGATGTTGATGTTGACGTTGATTATGCTGCTGTTGTTGCTATTGTCGCTGGTTGAATGAAGCTCACTGTGTTAGGATCCGAACAGAGAAGCAATCATATCCCCGACCTACTTCTACACTCCGAATCCCAGACACCTGTGGCGATAAGCCGACAGTGAAGCTGCTCTCTTGCAAGTAGCCACTCGGTCTTCCCCCTTGGTCAACCAACCGTCAGTCGTTGTGTCGAAGCCGACCATGACCTATTCCAGTAGGTAGACAGTTTCGTTTCCCTCTCGTTCCTTTTTCCTTGATCGACTTCGGCCCCCCCCTCATGCCCACATGCCCCAACTTCACGAAACCGTATTGAGCGCGGTGTTGTTTCTACTCTTTTTTGTTGCTCTTTGGCGCCGTATCCGTCGGCGTTTTCTCACACATCGGCTCCCTAGGTTCAGGTCTTGTGGTAGTTCCCCAAGCCCGCCCTAGCCTCCGACTTTTTTCTTCATCGACGTGGGTCACAAGCCCATTTCTTTTTCCCGCCCGTTTCTTCCCATTATCAGGATCAGCCATGTTGTTTGTATTATGCCTCGTCAGCGTTCCCGTTCCCTCAGCCCACGCCCCCCGATCGGTTCCATGAACGGTTCCCATGACTAACACCAAACCCCAAGGTAGTAGTCCTACAGTCTATCGCAGAGTCGTGGTCGGTTTGGATCCCCCCCTCCCTCTCCTCCCACGTCCTTTCACCGGTTCGGGTGACTCTCGACAGCCAATGAGCCTCGTCGGATACCACGACAAGTACACACCAATAGGCACCTGCTGTGTAGGTATGCATGCTGTCTGTACGTACTCCGTATGCGTGGGATGCATGCATAACGGATCCGGTCCTGTCTGGCGTCCAGCTTTGTCACTCTCTCGGTCCCCAGACATGTCGCCCTGCTGTATAGTTACTTGCAGGTACCTCTGCACAAGAGTGAACGGCATGGTGGCCCCATACTCGTCCCCCGTCGTCACATTATCCCTCACTTGTACGTGACGCCGTGCTGCTTCATCCCACGGCGCCCTGTCCTCTCCATGGAGTCCCCAACTCCCTCAGCCTACCAGACTCGATGGACAACCCCTCGGTCATCATGACTTGGGCTCTGGTCATCCTGAGGCTATACCGTCTTCGAATAGCCCAGATTACCTCTCTGATGGTCATGTCCGATGATCCACACATCTTCATCGGCTCCACCATCCCTCAGGGCGGCTCTCGTCCTGCCCGTGCCCGGACCTCCACTCTGCCGTTGTCTTCTACGAATACGCCTCCGTCTCTGTCGTTGCCTTGTCGTTGATGCAGAGTCCTACCTACTCCATACTCCATATGCAGTCTGTTGTCACTCCTCGCATGCAGTACCGATTTGGATGGTACCTTCTTCCTTACGGCAATGTTCCTCTTGGCTCCGTTTCGTTTGCTCCGACTCCCCGTCTCGTTCCCTCCCATTCTTGTCCATCATCCACATCCGTCCTCTTACACCGGCCCCATCCTATCCTCGTTCACCACGTCCGACCCGGTTTTCCCCCATGCATCTTATTAGTCCACGTACATGACATGGCTGCTTGTCATGCCCTGTGTGGGAACTGCTCCAGAGCTTCCAGGTGTAACAGATACACCCCCAAACCCCTCTCTTCCCCCCTCTCCCCATCCCATTTCCCCGTGCCCTCACGCCCCCAGCTCCTACTCACCGGTGTGGATGGCGGGGGGGTCACCTCCCATTCTTCGGTCCCCGGCTCGGGCAGTTCCCTGTCGCAGATTATCAATGGCTATGCCGTGCCCCCCACTCCGTCGAGAGTCCCGAGCTTCACTCCAGCTGAGCTTTGCAAAGTTGTTACAGTACATCACCGAATGTCTGCAGGAGTCAAGGCAGTTTGGTAACTTGGTACGCAAGCGAGCTGTGGTCGATGTCTGGTACTCTTGGCTGCAATCCTTGTCGGTTGCAAGTCCTTGACGTGGCAGGCAACGCACTGCAACACACCCTCCTCTCCCTTGGACAATCACAATGGCTCTTCCGCACTCCGGGACCCGTACTTTGCCGCTCGTTTCACCCTGTAAAGTTGCCGTGATTCTTACCATTGGCTCTTTTCGGGCAGGGACCATTCGATTCTGTGACGATCAACGCTGCGATGCAACACTGCCTTGCGCCGTAGAACGTCCGCACCCGTCTTGACACAAGGTTGGAAGGGTCTCTGTCAACTTTGAGGCCCTTCACTTATCGTTATCAGGAAAGAGCTCACTGTCGGTTCGGCACGACCAACAGGGTCTAGAGCTATCTGAGGGTGTGGGAGCTGCATGTCCAGTGACAGAGCTCCTCTGGGTGTTCACGCTTAGTGTGAAAGCGGGACAATCCTACCAAGTATGCCACGCCCCGATAAGCCGGCCAATGACGGGCATATCCAAACCTACTTTATGATGCTGGCGTGCGGGGTGAAGTGTCAGGGGTGCCTCGTGATGATGGAAGGCCCCTTGGCCTAGTTGGCCCTACCTCGGGGTGTGAATGCGAGACTGAACATCGATGGTCAAGTCTCGATGATGCCTCGGTGGAGTACACACCCACTCCTGAATACCCACGCTCAGCATACGATAATCAGTCGAAAGAGGATGGACGTTTGACTTCTCGAGAAGGAAGACGGGTGGGATGAGGACGGGCTCGTGCTGTCTCGATCGAGTATAAGAAGGTGTCGAAGTCGCCCTCCAGAATCGAATTTCTTTTCCTCATCACACAGCACCTCAGCACAACAATCACATTCACACACTTACAAACACTTTCGAAGACCTTTTCTTCACCAACAACCATCAACATGTCTCCCTGGTGAGTTCGCAACGCCAGCTCCTCCTTCCTGCCTACCATTGAGCATTGGAAGCCTCAAAACTCCAGAATCACTCCGGAGAACGAGCTTCAAACTCTCCAGGCAATCAATCTCCAGAGACCGTCTTGGCTAACGTTGAATCTTTCCAGCTCTTGCTCCACCTGTGCTTGTGCCAACGGCAACTGCAACACCTGCACCTGCTGCAACGTGAGTGCCTCTCATACTAAGCAACCTCCCCGATTCACACACAGCATCGCTGACATCGGGGATGAAACAGCACTAAATATCTTCCCCTTCTTGTCTCAACCGACACACCTCGCCATCCTGTCATAGCGACTGCATCGGGACACGAACGGTTACGCAAGATGTCTCTCTGAGGAGGACCATCACCGGCGGGTTCTCGATCCCCCCGAGGAAATTGGGTCGGACGGCTCAGGATTGAACAGTACCTTTCTCTTTGGAACTTGTTAGATATGGGTGTAGCACAGAGACATGCGGGCGAGCGATGCTAGGACAGCAGCCAGGGACTCCGGGGTAGCACACTAGTTTCGCTTTGATCAATATACACTGCATGCCTGGATATATTTGTTCTTCTCCTTTTTGTCTTGTTGTCCTTGTGATATATCATACTCCCATCTTTCTCGACTGTGCTCGTCAAAGTGCCTGCTGGGCTTGAGCGAGCAGTCAGATCAGAGATTACGTCCACGTGGCTTACCTGAGGAGACATGTTCAACATCATCCCGTCCTGAATGGCCAAGGGGGCCGATGAGCTTTGACTGTGAGGCGCCGCAGCCGGGTAAGATCTACCGGACTAGATATGCCACGTGAAACCTTACCACCATCCTTTCCGTGCTATTTGTTTCTGATTCAGAGACGTGATAGGATGTAAAATTGATTATCTGAAAAAGTGAGGCGGATTTCTGGGGAACAAACGCAGGGAAGGACAAGTACGGGACCGGTGAGAGTAAGCCAAGGACTTGGGCAGGATTGTGGCATGTGATGCAGAGTATGTGAGTGAGGCAGTAAGCATGCGGGGTTCTCGAAGTTCTGCTTGGATAGAGTGATGGATTGGCTGGGAGTTTGATATTCACTGTCTCGATGAAGAGGGGTCGAAGTGAGACGCACACGATGATGGATTTGTTTTTGAAGGCTTATTCGATATTCGAGCTTGCTATTTATGAAGCTTACTGAACTATGAACGTGAGTTTACGTGACGATGTACAATTTAGTATGTTTTGGGTGTACATGTGAATACGGTGCATGAACGCGTGCCAACTTGGCCGAAGAAACACAATTGTAAACCCGAAGACTTGCAGTCATGGACTTCCTATATTGTGAAAATTAGTTCTCTCATTGATTAAGTTATCATCTTTTCCCATTCACATATATGTGTACGGAGGGTATGGAGAATGAAAGGTAATGTCCCCGTACAACTTGAGGGCATAAAAGGGTCGCACGATCGCGTTCAAGGCAAGACGCCTGGGCTATTAATAAGTATAAATACATCAATACAGGTATTCCACACCCTACCTGTATTGTTGGTCTTCATGTAGTCCCCAAGAATCCGTATAAACCTCGTTGACTCTCCTGCAGTTTTGGTAAATGACAAAGGTGTAGGGTAGCCTCAGAGCCGAATTCGATCACGACGGGGACCCTTCAATTCGCTACGGAATTACTGTAAGAAATGGGCTGACATGAGTGCGGACCATATTTCTTGAGGGAATGGGATGACATGATGGCTAAACTGGAAATTTTGTTTGTAATAGTGAGGTGTGGGAGCCTGTTCGTCCCGGATTCAGTTGGTTCGCGACCAACAGAGGCTGAGTATGCGGACTTCCCCAACGTTCCGTGATGTGATTAACAAAGCGACAGTGACGGACCGGACGAATATGTCTCATACAACCGTAGGCGCCCACATGGCCTCAAGGCTGGTCTGCTAGGTCTCACTCTGGTCGCCGTGAATTTTGTTTATTCAAGGCTGTGCACGGTCATGATTGAGGCTCATCGACCTGGGCCAGCTTCCTTGGAGCCATGATGAGGCGATGAGTATTTTTTTGGGCTGATTTTCCTTTGCGCGTCCTTGGTTTCTGGTTAGTGCGGGGGCGGGAACGGAACGAAGACGGATCAACGGCAACGTAGGTACCTAGGCAAGTACAATCCCAAAGTATTATTATTATTTTATTTTGGCGAGGCTTGTGTCAGAAATGGATTTTGCACGCAAACAGCCTCAATTGCCTACTACTGCCTAATGATGCCAAGTCTTGGTTGAAAGGATTTACTTGGAAGGGGCTTTGTTGCTGCGTGCGGGGGATGTAGAGGTGTAGAGGGTTGAAAGAATTGAGACTTCCTCCGTGTCATGATAATGCAGGTGCAGGCCGAGTTGAGAGACAACTACGTCATAAAAACCCGGGGCACATGACCGTACCCGTGATCGGGAGATTGCCTGAAGTTCGGGATTTGTACGAGTTTGAATGCGAAAATGCAAGGTGCCTATATTCACATTTCACATTTTCGCCTCAACTTGGGGGTATTCATTATTACCTAATTGCAGGGAACTGTGACATCCAATCCCCCCCTTTTTTTCCCACCAGAGAGGAAACAAAAAACCCGGTTCGCGCTGTTGGGTCATCATTTCAACCCGAGGGGGCTGTGTCCCAGTCACCGTCATAAGCCTCATTCCTTTGTTGCAGGAGACGGCCAACTCAACAAGGATCATCTCCTCCAAAGTCCCCCCCTCTTCGGAAATCAACCAACAGCCTGCAGAGCCCCATGGACGGACGTGGATGAGTATTTTCAACTGCTGGAAACTGCTGGCGGCTACTCATACACAAACGCGCCGGAGCTAGAGGTGTGACTCGACCTGTCGTCCAACCAATTTTTTTTTAATTGGATTCCCTCCAGCGGTTTGACAGTTTCGCCTGTTCCACGAGGCACCGACCTGCCAACCTGCTCCTCACACTGGGGGCGATTCATGTCACAAGCCAGCTGCCTTGCATTTGCCTCATCTAATCCTCATCCTTCATCCGTCAAATCACTGATTCAATCTAAAAATACGCCAGCTGAGCACTATACTTGCTGTACGCTTGCTGTACGCTTGCCTTATGACCTACCCTGCCTGCCAATCCTGCTTGCATACATATCAACGCGGCCGTTCCCCCTCTTCCTCTTCCTCACCCCGTCTTCTCTCCGTCTTGCTGTCCATCTCATCTCACTCACCATGCACACAAGACTGAAATAACTGATCAACTGCAACGGACCCCTCGCTGTCCCCTGCTTTCCAATTCCAGTCCAAAAAAAGCGCCACCGACCAGCTGCGGGCCCGCTCGAGCCTTGCCGCTTCATCTCGTTTGTTCAGTTCTACCTTCGCTTCATTGCCGCCGCGTCCTCAATAGTCTCGGTACCTTGGATTCCGGGGCACTGTCTTCTATATAACAAGAGCTCCTTTGGTAGTTGAGTGTCGAGCACCAGCTGCTACGAACTGAATCCTCGGGCAACTTCTTTCTTCCTCTTGTTGGCGTCGTACGAACGCCTTCACTAACCCCTGGGTTGTGGAGTAAAGATCCTGCGTTGTTACTGCTGGGATCCATTGTCCATCTATTCCAGGCGCCAAGGGTGGGTATCGGATAGGAGGAGCCGAAGCGGCAACGAGACACCGCCGGTTGCGCCCCGAGAATCACGGAGCTTTAGCGGCGCCTACTTTGATCTCCTCCGTGCATTGTCTTTGGAACTCTCACCATCCCCTACTTCTATGCAGCCTCTCGTTACCTCCTCAAGTTTATGACACCAACATGCCGGATATGCTGGAACCAGGAACACCCACCCTCCAAGAGAGGCCTGCCGGCTTGGAGAGGCGACGATCAAGAAATCCGCTAAAGAATCTCATGCAGCATCTTTCCGTGGAGCCACCGCCTGAGGATGATGAAGAGCGACAACCTAGAAGAGGATCTCTCATTCGGGGTCTGAGCTGGCGCAAGAGTCGGAGCCCTTCGGCTCATTCAGATAGGTCTGGAGGCGTGCCGCAAGACCCCAACTTGTGCCGGGCATGTGGCGTTTGGGCCGCGGATATCGACCACATCTTTGAAGAGATGGATTCCATTTTCATGAAGACGCTGAACCCGAGGGCCGCGGATGCTTTTGACAACAAAGAACATTCACTGGGCCGCCTGCAGGAACTGGAGGAGAATCGATGGTCGACCAAGTGTCCTCTCTGCAAGCTCTTCGACTCCGTCCATATCCCTAGCGAGGGCGAGGGCGACCTGTACCTCTCC
Source organism: Rugonectria rugulosa (assembly GCA_023509875.1). Lineage (NCBI taxonomy): Eukaryota > Fungi > Ascomycota > Sordariomycetes > Hypocreales > Nectriaceae > Rugonectria > Rugonectria rugulosa. Next base: position 23,426 of record JALNIO010000156.1, read on the forward strand.
GGCTTCTCCAGTCGAGATACTAATTATTTGATTGACGTCAACACCATGTTTGACCAAGAACACCCGGCCAAGACCAAAGCAAAGGGTTTCAGCCCAGCGTTTCTGGGCGTGGTCCCGAAAAAGAGCGGTGACGGTGCTCTGAGCTGGGACGTCAACTCCGACTGGTTCCGTGGCGCGGGGATGCTCTACAGGACCGTTCCGGAACAACAGAACGAGTTGCTTAGTGCCGTCAGCGCAGTCAGTGGCGGAAGGAATGGAGGCGGTCATTCACGAGGCCCTTCACTATCGAGCAGTCACGACTGGGTGAAACGGGGAATCTGGGGTCGTGAAATTGGAGAGTCCATCGACATGTCTGTCGGTCAGGAATGGCTACGGTTCTGCGAGTTCTACCACCAAGGACGGTGCGGACGAAAGCCGGTGACCCGCGAGCTTTCTGGATTCCGCCTCCTGGACTGTTCCAAGTCGCCGCCAAAGGTCGTTGATGCATCCATCACGGAACGGTACGCCGCGCTGAGCTACGTGTGGGGGAGGCACTCGCACCCCGATACGGCTTGGCCCAAGGTGATCTCGGACGCCGTGATCGCCACCAAGGATATGGGGGTACGGTATTTATGGGTCGATCGACTATGCATGGATCACCTGCAGCCGGCCGACAGGTTGCATCAGATTGCCCGGATGGACGAGATCTTTGAGGGAGCGATATTCGCCATTGTTGCAGCCTGTGGCCGGGACGCCAACTCTGGCCTGCCTGGTATTGGTCAGACCAGCCGGCCGGCACAGCCAAAGTACGAGTTTGTCAACTCGGATATCACGTTGGTGTCCAGTCTTCAAGATCCTCGACTGTCGATCCAGAACTCGGCGTGGTATACACGTGGTTGGACCTACCAGGAGGGCCTACTTGCCCGAAGGCGCCTGATTTTCACCGACCAACAAATGTATTGGGAGTGTGAAGGCATGTGCTGCCCCGAGTCACTGGTGCTCCCTCTTGATCTATATCACGACTCGGAGGAGGAGCGGATGTGTGACTTTATGCGTCCTGGTCTCTTCAACGGAGTTTCGTTTGTTGGCGGCAGCTGGGAGCGATGGAAGCGTCTTCCTAGTAAGGCAGAGGTGCCAAGCACGCTGAGCATCTTCCGTGAGGCGGATCAACACATCATCAACTACACCCGAAGAGATTTGACCTATGACGAAGACTCACTCAATGCGTTCCTGGGTATTTCGCGCCGATTGGAAACGAGTATTGGTCGAGGAAAGGTGGTCAACTTTCTGGGAATACCTGTCTGGGCACCACCCATGGACGAGCGAACTGGTCCGCCGCGCACTCGGCACCTTTTCGCCCTGTCGACGTGTTTCTGGCACCACAGAGATGGTGTTGTGGCTCGACGGCGTACGCACATGCCCAGTTGGACGTGGGTTGGTTGGAGAGGTGCAGTTGAGTTGTTCTCGTCCATTACCATTGTAGACGTGGACGGCAAGAAACCGGAGAGGAAGAATAATCTCCATCACTACGTTACTGCAACGCAACTCACGCGAAACGATTCAACGTCGTTGAGGTGGACGTATTCGCCAGATATCGTTCTGATTGATCGCGATGGAAGCGTTGCCTACGATTTTGGCATGGCGGATTTGCAAGCTGGGATGCCACCGAGACCACCGGCTCTCCCGATCAGGCCATTTGCAATTCATGTTCCCAATCCATTTGTTTTGGACAAGGTCAAGGCGAAAACTCACGCTTCAGGATGGATCTTTAACAACCTGAGCGTTGATGTGCGGCTAAGCCGGAGCACGGGCGGAGGGATCCGGGAATACATTGGACAGCATGCCAAAGGAGAGTGGATGTCACTACTATGGTTTGTGGAAGAAGGACTCATCATGCTTCTGGTCGTGGAGCGCATCATCCGAGAGGGCCGAGTCACATGGGAACGGATTGGTCGGATGCGCATGAGTTTCCCGGAAGAGTCTAAGGAAGTTTCAAGAAAGTACGGACGGCTGGAGGTTATGGTTGAGGATCTCCCGCTTCGCCGACTGGGCGAGGACATTGTGATTGAGTAAAATTGGAATGGGAATCTTTGGGCGGATAAGCGGTGAAACCTGAGCACATATGCATGCCATTTGGAGACAATACTGGAGGTTTAGGGAGACATAGTATACTTGTAATTTTGGGATGACCCGGGCTTGTACATTGTACAGTGACATACATATATTCCAGAGATTGAAGCAGTTGAGCGGTAATATTTGTAGTGACAATGGACTTGGGAATCTTCAGCCCTAGACAGTGCCTGCAACATTGCGATATATACCTACCCAGATAGGTAGCTGGCTATAGCGTACCAAAATGAGGACGGAAAAGATGGTCCGAAAGGGAACAGATTGCGTTAGTGAGTGGGAGATGAGATGTTGGGATCGATCATGGAGTCCCGATTGCTCGATTGCCAGAGTAGGGCTGAATAATGGGGAAAGAAATGGCCACCTCCTGATGCTTCTCTCTAGGTTGCTAGGGTCCAATGCGGCGTAGATCATCTCCGTGTGACCTTGACCTCGAGATGGCTGCATGTAAGCAAGATCCGCTTACTCAGAGGAGTTCTGGCCATCGCAGAAAGGCATCTGATCTCGAGACTAGAAGAGAGAATTCCTTTCAAGTTGAGATTCATTAGCAACATTAGATGACAAAGCTATAATTAGGCCTGACCTCTCCGACGTCATCTCCATGGTCTCAGGCGGGCGCCCCCTTGCTCATTACTAACCGGCTACAGCTAAGACGAGGATCCGTCCGACTGAATTTGAATGAATTACCAGGTTCAGTGTAGGTCATGTCTCTGGGACCCCGCCATGCCCGCCAAGAAACCACACGCAGAAGCGTTGCTTTTTTGTTTTTGCGCAGCTTCCGGAGCTTCCGTTTCGGAGGGGCAGGTGAGCTGTAGGATTGCGGAATTGGTTGTAGATCCCTCTTTTTTTGTCCCTTTTTTCTCTCTCTTTTCTCTCTTTTTTTACGGAGTACTCTTTGGGGGACTTCCGACTTCGCTCGTGTTCGCCCTCTTTTTTTCGTATTTCATTTCTTACTGGTAGTATTCAGCTTGGAAAGTGACCGACGACGAAACGACGACAATGACGGCGGATCACGATGCTCACCATTCGACTGCCGCTCCGGCTTCGCGCGTCAAGTCGTCGGCTTCGACTGTGGGCGAGCATGGATATCCTCACGGTCACCTGGGCCATTTGACCCAGCATGAGGAGGAGGCTTTTCACCGCTTCAAGCAGATTCTTGAGGAGAGAGGGCTCTGGAAACAAGGACCTCCCGCGTCTCACGACGACGCTACGCTTCTGTATGTTGTTTCTCTTTGGGCTCGCGGGGTTTGATGAGCAATATTGTGTCCCAATGGCATGCTGACCTGTTCGTGATAGTCGATACCTGCGTGCTCGAAGATGGGTCCCAGAGGATGCTTATCAGCAGTTCAAGGAAACAGAAGAGTGGCGCATTGCCAATGATATTGAGATTCTTTACAAGACCATTGAGCTCAACGCCTACGAGCAGAGCCGTCGTCTGGTAAGCAGTTCCTGTATCACCGCAAACCCTACAAACTAACATGTTACCCCCTTCCAGTACCCTCAATGGACCGGCCGTCGCGACCGACGCGGAATCCCCCTCTACGTCTTCGAAGTACGCACGCTCGACTCCAAGACGGTTACCGAATACGAGAAGGTCGGCGCCTCCACCACCTTCTCCCAGGCCAAGTCGGATGGCAAGACGCCCGCGGGCCTGCTGCGCCTGTTCGCCCTCTACGAGAACCTGACGCGCTTCAACATGCCCTTTTGCACCCAGCTCAAGGACCGCGAGTTCCCCGAGGTGCCCATCACCATGAGCACAAACATTGTCGACATCTCGGGCGTCGGGCTGAGGCAGTTCTGGAACCTCAAGGCACACATGCAGGCCGCCTCGCAGCTGGCCACGGCGCACTACCCGGAGACGCTGGACCGCATCTTCATCATCGGCGCCCCGAGCTTCTTCAGCACCGTCTGGGGCTGGGTCAAGCGCTGGTTCGACCCCATCACCGTGTCCAAGATCTTCATCCTTGACCACCATGAGGTCAAGCCCACGCTCGAGAGCTTCATTGACATTCGAAACATTCCCAAGAAGTACGGCGGTGAGCTCGACTTTGCTTTCGGTCAGCTGGCTGTTCCGGATCCGCATTGGGAGGGCGTAGTTGAGTGGGAGAATGGACACAAGGGCTTCCCCAGTGGTCCCTTGCTGTGGGAGGAGATTGACGACGGGAAGCGCATGGCTTGCGTAGCGCTCGGCACCAAGGACGGAAAGCCTCGACACGAGAGGCTGTGCACCGTTCCTAAGACCTTCTTCGGAAGCGTTACCAAGGAGGACGATGACGTGCCTGAAACGAACGGGGTGACGGCGGTGGACGTCACGGAGGGAACTCAGACGACGGATTCCGACACGAGGGACGACGGCGTGCAGACGGACGAGACGCTCCTGAACGACGAGGTGGAGGAGAAGCTCAAGATCAACGGCGAGGACAAGGGCAAGGGACTCGATACGTCGCCCATCCCTGCTGCCACGCAGACCACAGTATGAGAAAAAGGCAACAGCGGGAATCCGTCCACGGATCGAGGCACCCTCTTTGGGATAGAGCAGAGAACTTTTAATTACGACGGGGCATACCCAGGAGAACGCGAGGGGCCTTTTTGTTTAGGCCAAGAGGAAGATTTCCTTGGATGAGATTAAGATCAGAGAGGCAAGATGGGGGATTGGGCTCGGAGTAGCTATGGAGCATGGAGCAGAGGTAACATGGATAACGCGCATCGCAAGGACTTGGTTGGGAGTATATTTCAAGCATAGATCATCTTTATACATGTCGTTGAAAGGCGAGGGTAATCTCGAAACCTCGCCTAGAATTTGGAAACGACTCTGGTTCTGGAACTCTTCGGTAGTTGTATCGTCTATGCCAATCCTTATGTCTATCCAAGCTTGTCTCTCTGTATCCAATTGTCTCTCTTATATAAACTCCATATCCTTCCAACCAAGCGCCAATTCCCATTTTTTGCTTAGAAGTCGCCTCGATCCAAGAACCAAGAATCACGAAGCATTGTCCGTCCCGTTGAGCACAGGAGTCTGAACGTACCCTCGCCTCCTCCTCCACTCCTGCACGCCCTTCTCAATCTCCCCCCACGACACGCCGTCCCTGACCAGAAACATGGTGACGCCCAGCGTCTCCGTGTCGCGGTTCCGCGACTCGTCGTCGAAGAAGAGCATGTCGGCGTACGGGATCCCCGTGCGCTTCTGCAGCGCCTCCATGTGCTTGACCTTGCTCCCCGGGTAGGCCTCGACGCCGGCGTCGAACAGGTCGCCCGCGCGTCGCGTTTTCTCAGGCTTGCCCCCCTCCTCGGCGTGGTGCGGCGGCGGGACGTGTAGCATCTTGAGCAGGTCGCGGGCGAGGTTGGGCGTGGTGGTGCGGCTGGCGACGCCGAGCTTTATGCCCGCGCGGGGAAGGGCGTAGAGGATCTCGGGGACGTCGACGTAGAAGGCGAAGTCCTCGCCGTAGCGGTCGGTGGCGGCGGAGTGGGAGGCGTTAGGTTTCAGGGGAGGGGTGACGTGGGTGTCGACCCAGAAGGGCCAGAGGGTGTAGTCGAGGTCGAAGATGATGAGGCGCGGGAGGGGGAGGTCCGGGTTAGCGAGGGAGCGGGGGAGGAGTGAGGCGGGAGCTGTTGAGGATGTTGTCATGGAGGAGAGGGAGGAGGTGCTCTGGGGGAACGAGTTGTTCTTGGAGAGCTTCTTTGGCATGGTGGATAAAATTGTGAGGGGGTGATTTGGTGTGTGTAGAGTAGAGGGGAAGTGGCAGGTAGAAAAGTGTATTGGAGAGAGGTGAGATATAGATGGTTGATGATGGGAGATCTGGCAAGTTTTTTGGTGTTGAAGGGTCTCCCTTCAGTTGTCGGCCTGGCTTGACGACGTAATTGTGCCGATGTAGGAGCCCTGGGGGCTGCCTGGTTGGCCCCGCGCTAGGGAGCTGGGGACGTGGATACCTATCTCCCCAGGTACCTGGGAGTCACATATTACAGTAGGTAGCTAACGGTAGGTAGCAAGATTATACAGGCGCACAGAAGATAATGCGAGAAGTTATATGATGGGTAAGCATTTTGTAAGTGAAATGTTGTACTTGCGTGATTTGCAAGTATCACCATTCATAGTAATGTACCTTTCTGCGCATGAGGCGTCTGGCATTGCTGACGCCTCTGAGATCCCTGTATTTGGTAGTCCAATGGATGAGACGAGGATGCACAGCTTCAAACGATAATAAAGCACGATGTTTTCTTTTCACTCTTGCATTAAGCCCCCATGCCTTCTCTGCTTGAAACTTGTCTGTCGCCTACCTAGCAGGCTGCCTTTTGTGATCATCTGCCTGGATAAGATGAAGCTGATAACCTATCATTATCACCATTAGCAAGGCATCACTGGGAGCATGCACCTATTTCTGGCTTCATACCCCAGGATTGCCTTGCTAATTAGTTAGCTTGCTTCTTAGTTTTTTCAATCTTCAGGGTTCAGTCGCGAAGTTATCAGGCATCGTGCTTGAGGTGCTGGAGATGCTTAGCCCCTTTCCGAGGGAAAACGAAGCTAGAATAGGCAAACCTTCCTAGATGGGAAGACTCCAAGAATGGCCCAAGGAACAGGAGAAAAGTCTGGGGTGAAGACCACCATAACTTGCTAGTGAGGGCGCTTTGATCTCGGCTGCAACCACTCAAGCCTGGGTGAGACTATTTACCCCGCGTATTGTGCTTGAAGCTTAGGTTCAAGAATGACCAAGGTACCTACGGAGGAGTCATCTCGGGTCAAAACGACACTGAGGTGGACGAGACTGGCAGATAAGCATCCATCAAGGTGGGTTCTAATCGAGATTCCCAGGGCATCTTGCGGAATTAAGCCCTCGAGCGAACAAGCATGTTCTGACATCAACTGCCAGGCCAGCATGAAATCTTGATCTGGAACCCCCGAACCACCGAGGTTATGCAAGATGCAGTGCTCCTGCAAAGGTGTGCGGCGGACGAACACCGACATATCCCCCAAAGATACCACAGGGAGAACCAATGGCCTTTGCTGAATTACTCCAGACAGTCAAGTCAAAAACGTTGCAGACCATGTGATCGATGGACCACCCCTGACCTTTTGAAATGTGTTTTAGCTGACGCAGCGTTGGGACTAACGAGCCTCTTCATATCCCTCAAGTTCAGTCAACCAAGTCCCTCAATCTCTTTACCTTGAGACCTCGCTAGCAGGAAAGTATCTGAATCCAAGGCCACCATTACCCCGCAGCGTCTTAGAGTAGAATCTCCGTATTCCCTGCCTCGAGCAACTCTCCCCGCCGTTGAAGAAGGTCGCCCCGTCCCATGGCGTTTGCGGGGATGGGGGATGGGCGGCCGTCGTCTCTTTTCATTGGTCGAGCTGGCCATCGTGCCTCTGCTCAGTCCTGTTTCCCCGGTTCTTGGACGAAATAGACCTCCTTTCATTGGTTAACAGCCAAAAACTCTTCTTGCCTTCGGCGGGAATTTCCCTCTTTAGGCATGTCCTTCCTCTGTCCGCATTTCCGCTAGGGACGGAGTAGCCTCCCCTCCTTTTGCCTCCCCGCGGCCGCTTCTTCCCCCATCCTGTCGTGGCTTCCCCATCTTCTCGTCCCGCGTGAACAAATTCCGTCTGCCTCAGGCCGCCATGATGCACCCGGGCTCTTAACCATCGTGAACTAAGACTTTGCCCTTCGCCTGGCGTTGAAGACGGGAAAAAACCCAAGACTTGATATTTTCACTTGAATTAACAATTATTTTACCTCTTCTACTTGAGAACGCCCCCCACAAGCCTTCCCTTTGAATCGTCCACCGCTCTGTCTGCCCCAATTGCTCCTCAACTGACATCCCATCGCGTCATAAGTCGTGTCACTTTTCCTGGGGAAGGGCAACGGACAAGGGTCGGCTCAATCTTCCCTTTACCACTCTACTCCGGCATACGGGTAGACACAGCACGACGAACCACGAGACAGTCTCAACGGGTAAATCGAATTGCCCGGAACAAGTCACCATGGCCAAGAGATCCTGGTCTGAATCCAACGGAGCAGGTGGAGGAGGCTCAGCAACAAATGGCCATGATGCCAACCCAAATGGCACAACTGCGATTGAGCCCGCAACCAACGGCGGCGCAACGGTATGCTTTGCCCTATACTTTGCGGTCTGCTGGAGTGACATGTTTTGTCTCACATGTTTGCAAGTATACCGCCATACTGATGCCCTTGACAGTCTGCTTCCAATAAGAGCCGACAGGCCTCTGGCCGACAGAGCGTCGGTGGGCTGCTCCCGACGGACTTGCCATTGCCTCAAATTTCGCGCAAGATCAAGGCCTGCGCTGCCTGCAGGAAACACAAGGTAGGAGGCGAATCGAGGCCAATTGGAGAAAGGCGGAGACCGAAGCTAACCGATGTTTCTGTACCCAGATCAAATGTTTGATGGATGAGAGTGGTCCGCCTTGTCGACGATGCTCTGAGCGCAATTTGGGATGTGTTTTGAGCAAAAGTTTGCAGACCATTATTGATGAAAAGTCACAGTAAGTTTGATTGCTATTTTACAGAATTGTTCAAGGTGTTGACCATGACGACAGGTTCTCTGAAGCCGTGGTGCAGGATCTGGAGCAGATGCACGCTGCAATCAGACAGGTCATTAACAAAGTCGGCGGCCTTCCTGAACTCCCACCGCTTCAATGCTCCAATAGCCGTGATTCGGAGGGCACGCCACCCAAAGAGGAACCTCATACCAATTCCAACCGCCAGCCCACGTCACAACATGATCAAGAAGCCCTTGGTCCTTCGTGCGATAACTCACCCAAAGCCACACCCGAGGACGAAGGCTTACCATACGTTCCAATCCACTCGCTCTATACTCTTACGAAATTAAGCGCTTTACGGTCTCCTGAAAATCCCGAGTCCCAAAAGAGCCGCTCCATTGACGATTTCATTGCTCGCGGCCAACTGTCATTATCGGATGCCGAAAGCCTATTTGCTTTATACCGAGATCGCCTTGATCGTTACATGTATGGCATTGGATGTCGATACATGACACTTGACGAGTTGCGCCGGAAAAGCCCCATCTTATCGGCAGCAACTCTCACCGTCGCGGCTCTGCATGACCCCAAAGCAGATGGTATTTATGGAGTATGCAGCTCCGAGTTTCGTCGTCTCATGGAGAAATCCATGTTTGAGCGATCAATAGACAGAGACTATCTCCGTGCCATGTGCGTGGCTTCATACTGGTTGAGTGACCTCTCGTGGATGCTTTCCGGATATGCGATTCGTCGTGCTGCCGAATGCAATCTACATAATAGTTACAGCCAGGCGATCAAGGGACAGAACCAGGATGCGGCTGACTGCGCACGACTCTGGTATATCCTTTACATATGTGACCAGCATCTGGCCACACTCTACGGACGTCCATCGATTGTGCAAGAGGACACTTCGATCCAAGGATGGGAGAAGTTTCTCGAGTCTCCTGTGGCTACCGATGAGGATAAACGTCTGACAGGCCAAGTCGCGTTGGTTAGCATTTTACGAAATATCCGCGATTTATTTGGAACCGACAAAGGCGAGCCAATCCCTCGCGTCTATTTGAATCATATCCTGCAGTTTCGACGACAATTAGACCAGTGGTATGACCGGTGGCTTAAGGAACTACCAGGTGAGAATTGCTGTCTAAAGCCAAGTCCCAGAGACTGAACGCTAACTGTGTCTCAGAGCAATGGCCTCAAATTGGGTCTTTCCCTAGAAAAGGAACTATTCTGCATTACAACTTTGCCCAAATCCATCTATACTCACACATCTTCCGGGGCCTTTCAGGGGATGACCCTATCCCACATTACTTCCTTGATTGTGCAAGCAAGGCGGTGGGAGCGGCGACTGCGATTATTGACCTCATCATCACTGATCCTGACGTTGCTGTTGGTATTGTCGGCATGCCTTCATATATGCTCTCCATGACGGCATTCGCGTGCATGTTCCTCATCAAGGTCGCTATCAAGTATGGTGGAGATTTGATCGAGCGGCAGCATGTTCATGACTTGACAACCAGTCTCGTTCGACAATTCCGATCGCTATCTGCCGGAAAATGGCATCTGGCTAATCTCATGGTTGGAGGTCTGGAGAGGATGTTGGCGACCCTGAATGCTGCTGTACCTGGCCAAATAATGGTTCCTCCGAATGGCGTACCGATGGGACCAGGCATGGTTCCTGAGAGTGTAGATGTTACGGGACAAATGGTCCAAGGTGATCGACCGTTTACCGACATGGATGGCGATCTCTTCTTCGACTATGACATGAGCTTTGGTCTCTCACCTGTGTTTCGGTTCGACCCGGGCATGTTTGCTATCGACGGATCAGGACAGCCAATTCCGAGCTACCCAGAAGCTGAATACGGATTGAGGTCATGATGAAGTGATAAGCGGAAGCAAGAAAATGAAAAGAAGAAAGGGAAGGCTGAAAATTTCATGTCTTAGAGCTGAACGAGGGCAGTTAACAAATGGATACCTGAAAGATGGGAACTGGTGCCTCCAGACTTGGGTCATGTCTGTTTGAGTTCGAGGATTTAGGATAGCAAAAGGCTAGGCGCACAAAACTGGAAATTCTTCATTATATCTACTTTTTCTGCTGGCGGAGGGAAAGCCGTCTCAGTTATGTTTCGCTCTCTGGCGGCGAGGTGATGAGGTCACTTGGGAGAATTCCGACCAACAATGGGCTGATCTCGATACTCCATGGGTTCGACCTATATATGGTCTGGAGGCAAGCCATCGGAGAGTTGACCTGTCCACGACGTAGACTATGTCTTGCTCATATTAGTTCTGATCAACTTGTTTCATCATGACTGGACCCAGATGTTTGGTGCAGACGATGGAGATGGTCCCCGCAGGTAGATGTGTCCAGTCTACTCCAACTCGAGGTGAAGCTCATGAAACGGACTCCAACTGGGGACCCTCGGACGTTCGAGATGGATCATGTTGAGGCGGATCAGCATCATGGCAACTGATGGCAGACTCGACTTGCCTCGGACTGCTCTCCGGTATTACTCTCCCCGCAGGCAAGGATGTGCGGGGAATCCTGCGCTCGGAAAACATCATCAGATGGCCAGAGTCTCATAAAGCCCCGCGTTTGTGGATATCTCGACCGGACGTGTCCGGCTTCAACTTGGTGGGTTCAACTTGAATCAGATTATCTTATCGATCTTAGAGTGCAAGCTAGCTCGACGTCATCGGAGTTGTTGTACTTGTCTAGTTGAACCGAGATCGGACTTTATACCTGCTGAACTCCACCCTCGCTCTCCTCAAGTGTAGTCGACATGGCTGAGAGGCACATCCTCGTCACCGGTGCCGCTGGCTTCATCGGCCAGACCATCATCGAGCCCCTGCTGGCGTCGGATCCCGCTCTACACCTCACCCTCACCGACGTCGTCCAGCCTCCCGTACCTACCCACGCGAGCGGCCGCATCACCTCGGTCGCCAAGGACCTGACCAACCCCGCCGCCGTGGGGGAGCTCCTGGGCGCCCGCCGCTTCGACGCCGTGTACATACTCCACGGGCTCATGTCCTCCGGGTCCGAGGCCGACCTGGAGCTCGGTCTCGCCGTCAACGTCGACTCGATCCGCAACGTGCTGGATTTCCTGAGGAGGGAGCGCGCGGGCACGAAGGTGGTGTTTGCCAGCTCGACGGCCGTGTACGGGCCCAACGAGGACGAGGTCACGGAAGCGGGCACGGTGCCGCTGCCGCAGGGGTCGTACGGGGCGGAGAAGCTCGTGGTCGAGCTGCTGCTCAACGACTACTCGCGGAGGGGGCTCCTGGACGGGAGGATCGTGCGGTTGCCGACGGTGGTGGTGCGGCCTGGCAAGCCGTCGGCCGCGGCGTCGAGCTTCGCGTCGGGCATCGTGCGGGAGTCCCTCCAGGGGATCCCCAACGTCCTCCCCGTGGGAAGGGACATTGGCATCTGGGTCTGCAGCCCGGCGACGGTGGTGAGGAACCTGGTCAGGGTCAAGGACATACCCGCTGCCGAGTTTGGCACCTCGCGCATCGTCAACCTGCCCGGCGTCACGGTGTCGGTGCAGGATATTCTGGACGCGGTGGAGGAGGTGGGCGGGAAGGAGGCGCTGGGGTTTGTCAAGGATGAGATTGATCCCGAGGTGGAGAGGTTGGTGAGGAGCTGGTCGGCCAAGTTTAATGTCGGTAGAGCGTACAGCTTGGGTCTTGAGCCGGATGGGAACTTGATTGAGGCGGTTAAAGCATTTGCTGCGACGCTGAAGAAGTAGTTGTTCAGTTCACCGTGAACTATCAGTGGGTAGGTAGTTTATATCATATAAATGAGAAAATGCATATCATATGCGGTCATTGCGATGCCCTGGCATCATCTTGCTCTATAGGAAAACAACTCTATGGCTAATGCACCTCTCTACACATTTCATCACGTCTTTTCTTACAGTTTTGACATCCGTGGCTGGGGCGCAACAGGACACGAACCAGCGTCTCCTGAAGGGACCATGTAGTCCACATCCAACGTATTCACCATGGCCGGCGAAGCCTGGTCCAGACTCGTGATTCCTGCCAGCCGCATCGACGTCTCGAGCTCATCCTTTAAAACTGAAAAGGGGTTAGTCGTAAAGAGAGATGTGGAATAGGGGATAAGTTTACTTTGTGAAAGGTGCTCAACGCCCTTTTGGCCGTAGACGAGCGAGTAAAGAAATGGGCGTGCGATGCCCACGGCTGTGGCTCCGAGGGCAATAGCCTTGAGGATGTCGGAGCCTCGTTCGAAGCCTCCGTCGATGAAGATTTGGAGATGCTGGAAGGCTTCGGGGAACTGCCTCCTTACTTCGAGGAGGATTAGCAAGGAAGCAGGAGATCTATGAAAGCGATCAGTAAACTCGTCTCCATCATGAGTTTGAGGTCTGGCTTACCCATCCAGGGAGCGACCGCCGTGGTTACTCAGCACCACGCCCTCAACACCATGCTCAACAGCCAACCTCACGTCCTCGACCGTCTGCACCCCCTTGAGCACAATCGGTACCGAGCTCTCCCTCCGTATCCAGTCCAGGTCGCTCCACTCGAGCGCCTTGTCAATGTACTGCCCCATCAGCCTCCCCAGGCCGCTGCCCTTGGCGTCGCTGCTGCTCGTCCCACCGCTCACCCCGGAGCGCACCGCGGCGCCGGCCTGCGGGACGCGCTCGTCGGCCTCGCGCTTGCCCGGGACGGCAGCGTCGACGGTGACGAAGACGGCTTTTACGCCGAGGGAGCGGGCGCGGCGGAGGAGCTCGACGGTTTTGGGGCGGTGCGAGTTGACGTAGAGCTGGAGGAAGAAGGGGTAGTCCTTTGGTGCGGCGCGGATGATGGTGGGGAGGGCGTAGGAGGCGTTGCTGGAGATCTGGGATTGATTTAGTTAGAGAGGCTTGTCTGCGTGATAAAGGGTTTGAAAAGAAGGGCTGGAAACACGTACGATTTCGAAGATGCCCTCGTTGGCAACGGCGCGGCTCCAGCCCAGCTCCCCGTCCGGGTGAGCCAGCGTGGCCATGGCTGCGGGACACATGAAGAAGGGAGCTTTGCTGCTGAAGCCCAGAATGTCCCGCTCAATGTTCATGCTCGTGACGTTGCGAAGGATCCTCGGCCGGAGCATGATTCTCCGCATAATCTCCTTGTTGCGGCGAAAGGTGACCATGTCGGTAGCGGCGGACGAGTAAAAGGCCCAGGCCTTGGGGCTGAGGGCCTTTTGGGCGGCGAGGGCGAAGTCGTTTGCGCAGAGGATTTCGTTGAGAGGGGGGACGTCGTCGGGGAGGGCAATGGCTGTGAGGGAATCTGTTAGAAGTTGTGCTGGAGGTGGTGAGGAAGGGGGATGTACTTCTTGGAGGAGGGATGTTGGGAGTCTCGGACTCCATTGCGGAAAGATCACTCATGATGGATGGTTTATGGATGGAATTGATGTATTTGAAGTTGAGTCAAGATGTCAAACTAAAGAATTGAGTCTTTGATAGTGGTGATGAGCTCTGTTTATACTAAACTCCAACCTTTGACATATTCCTTCTCATCGCCTTCCAACCCGGCATCGGCGCCTCGTGTAAGTGAACCTAGAACTATATCCAGTTTTATTTTTGGTTCCCTTCCCAAGGAGAGCATTCCCCACAGTGACATCTTCTCCAAGAGCTTCGGTAGACACGAATTGGGGTAGCTCCAGACCGAGACCCAAGGACCGGAATCGCAGTCGGACTTCTCTCCGGTGGCCGGGGATCTGGTCTAGCGCGCGGTTCTCGCCGAAGGGTGCATCCTAGGAACTTTGGAGAAGAAGAATGACATTGAGGTGAATGATGGTATTTGGGCCATTGAGAGAGTCTTGCGGTGAGAATAGAAGTGGGAGAGGCCGGTTTGAGATTGGGTTGGTCGGAGGCCGAGTGCGGACTGGAAGTTGGCGATGCATTTGACCTGATGACAAGAGTGCATTCCTAGTAAATGATAATTTACACACCTTGCAGTTATGATTCCTCATCAGGAAATGTCGGAACTCCGACACTCGAGTCATCCAAAACAACTCCCTGCTCCTCAAGCCTGTCTCTCAATGCACCGTACGGAACGTCCTGCAGCGCGCAGCCAGCCTCAATGGCAATGTCAGAGGCGTTGGCACATGCCTGGCCGATTGCGTAGAATTGGTGCTCCAGCCTTACGGCGCCTGCTCCATTTTCACAATTAGGCAATTGTCTCTTCAAAGAGATGTCACACCAACTTACCGTACCCTACATGGGAGGAACTCGGACACGTAGCAGTGATGAAGTTGACGGCCTCTTGGCGCTTGGGCACGAGAGCCCTATATGAGATGCCGAATGGCCGCCACTTGTGGCCGTCTTTAAAGATGAAGCCCTCATTGTGTACCTTGCCGTCACGAAGAATCCGGCGTACGCTGTGCGTGTCCGTCGGCCAGTACGCCACAGCAACGGGGTCGTCGACAGGCTGCGAGCCGTTGTCGCGCGACGCCGTGGCCTCGGTGATGATGTAGTCGGAGACCATGCGGCGGGCATCGCGCACGTATAGTTCGCGTGGGAAGTGGTCGTTGTCGGGGAACTCGTCTTTGCAGTATCCAAACTGGGACCACACTTGGCGGTACTTGGCCTTGAGAACATGTCAGGACAATTCATGATGCTCTTCGAACGAATAGGTACAAGATTGATGACAACGTACTGGGACACTGGGGTCGGTAGATATAAACCAGAAAAGACCCTTGGTAAACACGGCTGTTTGTTTGAGAATATCCTCGCGTTGCTGATGACTTGCAGCCGGCCAGGCATCATTCACGCCTACCAGGTCTGTTGCCAGGGCAGCTTCAGACCCGATTAGATCCGTTTTCTCTCCCGGTAACCGCTTCTGTGGCGAGTAAAACTCACCACCAGCCGCAAGGTAACGGCGATGCAACTCGTAGTGAGCTGGATCGTACCCGTCCGGCTTGGAGAAATGCACACGATTGTCCGGGTCGTCCGTCAAAGGAAGTCGATACGAATACGCCTGAAGATGCAAGTCCCCATCGCCCGGCTTGCCAAACGGTTCATCGGAGATGCCATACAGCAGACCGCTTGAGGGGTCCCCAGGTTTAACGTAGGGATCCAAATCTACGTCGATTTGACAATAGATGGTCTCGCCACGGACGCCGGCCAAGGACTCGTTATAGACGGACGAGGCTTCGCGGCCCCGTGTCCAGGAATTTCCTGCCGCCGCGAGCAAGTCTCCTTCGTACGAAGCTTCGACAAAGATCTTTCCGGATACCAGGTTGCCGTTGTCAAGACGGATGGCTTCTATCCGGTCCTTGGAACGGTGTACGGCCTCATCTGATTCGGCCAATGGAGACTTGACGCGGGCAACGGAGTCAGCTCGTCCCAATACGTGTGCCATGGGACAGTAAGGGTGCACACCTTTATAATAGCAATGAGGGAATGTTCTGCCAACCAGTTCGAGATGACCTTTTCAGCCACGTTTGCCTCGAAGCGCCATACTTCCGGATCTTTGAGCTTTTTCCAAACTACCTCGCCGAGCCTCTCAGTTCGATTGTAGTAACGGCTGATCCTCTGATGTAACTCGAGATTGAGTCCGCCGAGTGTCGTGCTGTTCTGAAACTCGGCCTGGTTGTCAATGTCTGTGGCCCCAAGCCCATTTACCTGAATCCCGCCTGTAGGTCGCAAGTCTCAGCACAAGTCTCTCGTTGCTCACATTTTTTCAATCTTCCTTTCCAGTCTTGTTTTCTTGTAGGTACAGTATCCTTACCAATGTGTTCCTGGGGTGAAATGAGAGCAACTGATCGACCCAATCGAGCGGCTTGAATGGCTGTGGCTACGGCGCCAGAAGTAGAGCCGTATACAACCAGATCAAACATCTTAGACATAGTAAAGAATCGATCTTAAATGTCAATGTTTAATTCTACAAGATGAGTGATAGAGCCCAAGCTTGAAGGGTGCCATTGACCCTGACATTGATAATGAGATGGCGGGGATTAAAACCGTGGCCCGCCTCACTCCGCATGACGCTGACCAAGCCTAGTAAGCGGGTTCCAAAATAAAAGAGACTCCGAATTTGAAGCTGGAGATCCTAAGACCTTGGAATTATAAGAATAAATAAATAAATAAAGTTCTTTTCATCTTGGTTATTCTTTTCTTTATTTTATTAGGACGGTATACTTGGCTGAATACTCATGACCTAAGGTAACAAGAGGCCTCGCCTTGATCTCATTCGATACGCGGAGTCATGGCCTGCTGTTCGATAAGGCCGTCTATGATCGCGACCCTTTGGTCAAGTTATCAGCTGACGAGGTAAGGAAGCTACACGATATTTCCAGCGGGACTGGCCTCTCGTTCCCCCTCCTGATCTTGCTGTCCTTCTTGACCTCGTTGTCCTCGGCGAACCTTTGCCGATATGTCGGTGCCATGTAGGGTAAGGTTATATGCAAGCCTTCTGCAGGTCTTCGCAGATATGTTGAGCGTGGGTGTATTGGGTACGACTACCTGGCCCCTCGTGCCTTTTAGTGAGGAAGGCGTACCGGAGAATCTTGAACCTACCTGAGCATCAAGTGTTATTTTGATTTGATGGTTTCCCGAGATATAAGGAACGATAATTGTCTTGCCAAACGGTCTGGTATAACCACAATGTCCCCGCGTCCCTTTCTTCTATTTCAGCTATCCCTCCTCAACCCTTTCCATCTATTCAGTTTACTCTACGTGGACCAGGATGGACGACATCTTTTTCTCCAAAAGATACACGGTTGCTGCATCCCATGCAGCACCATTTCTCACACAGAGCCTCGGAGACCACATCCAGTACAAGGTCGACACGAGTGGCTGCTTCGGCATCGCAGATGTCATCAAATGGAGTATTCCGATGGATGTTTTAACAAACCCGAATCTGGACCTGCCGCCGAGATGCATGGATGACTTCCTTGATTTGATGAAACCAATTCTTTCCAACGACGCATCTACGCTCATTCGCTCCCAGGCTCAGACCTTTGATGAAACGGTTGGCATCCAGGGTTTGTCCGACATGTTCATTGGACTGCGACCAACAAGAGAGGCAATGCTCGACATCGTTTATGGCGTCGCCTATTTGGCTGAAGCGGCCGCTGCCAAGGCAGTATCACTACATCCAGCCAGCTGTGCGAGGGATAGGGATTTGGGTTGGTGTGGTTGGCTTATGAGAGCTGCTCGACGCATTCTTTTGGGCAACGTACCGACCAATCCAAGAACAGGGAGAGCCATCCCCCTGCTGAGGCTGGGGGACCATAAACGACTACCGAGCCATGCCCTATTATCCAGCTACAACTTGAAGGGCCAACGATTCTCGAAGCCTGGCAAAGCAACCCAACAACAAGAGAAATGGAACAGCTTGCGAACTTGCCTGAAAGAGACGCCGACCCCGCGCACTTTTCGTTTCGAGCTCTTCCCGTCTATCATGGCACCGACGCATAGGCTGGGGCTCGCTACCAAACAAGTCACGGTCTTAGTCATGGGATGTTCTGCGGTTCTGTTGCAGCAAACCAGGTCGCCCCAGCTGTTGAAACCCTCCCTATTCTATGGACAGCTTTCAGCCCATTTTGAAGTTTTTTATAGGCTTTATATAAAAGTGAGGTCTTACTGCCAACTCTAACTTCCAAGCTATTTTCAGCTTGGAGATGCGATGACCATGACCATAAGCATATCGGTGTATTACTGTGCAAATTTCAACCCATATTACCATCAGCTCTAGGTGAGGCAAATTACATTATACCCCCAGGACGGGAGGAAGAGTGGGCATACCTGGCTCGCACTCATACCAGGAGTACAACGCCAGATGCTTATTGGGGGCGGTTCGCGGCCATCCACCAGAACATTCAACCAACCTGGCCCGCGACAATCCACTGCCGGGAGTATGGTGCACAGAAGGCAGTGTTATTACCATACGTCAAGCAATTCTGGAGAACCGTTTGGTACGGCACCGGCATTACAACATTACAAGCCTCACGCCAAGCAACATACTCAATTTCATTCACAGAAACAAGACAAGAAGCATCAGCTGAGAAGGATGGAAGCTGAAAAATACGGAACATTAGGTTTAAAATTTGCAAGATGAGGCCTACGTAAGGCAGTTTCGTGGATGAACTCGAAGGGGGGAAACCACAGAGGTAACTGGGATGGGAATGGACTGCAGACCTTGGGAAGGCAAGTGGGTTCTAAAATTAATAAGACTCCCAATTTGAACTTGGATGTAATAAGACCTTCAAGCTATAAAAATAAATAAATAAATCAAGTTCTTTTCACCTTACTTTATTGATTATTATTTAATATATATGATATATAACGTAGATGATAAGCGTGTGGGCCAGACAAGCATGTGGGCC